>CM044015.1:55271162-55433622 GCA_024085815.1 Flaveria linearis | reverse complement strand
AGCCACTCTACATAGTTCAGCTTCATCCACCCCTCGATGTCATCTAGAGGTACGACTGCCTCATTCGGTGCTAAACATTTTCTTAAGTGCGACACATGAAAGGTAGGGTGAATCCCACTTAACCCTTCTGGAAGGTCTAGCCTGTAGCTACAGCCCCAACTCGTGCTAGTAACCTCGAATGGTCCCGATGAACCTGGGACTCAGTTTCCCCCTCTTCCTAATCGGATGATTCCCTTCCATGGTGACACTTCAGCATTACCCTGTCACCCACGCTGAACTCTATTGGTCTCCTTCTTTTGTCGGCGTATGACTTTTGTCTATCCTTGCAGCCTTCATATACGCCTTGATTTTCTCCAACTTTTCTTTGTGGCTTCCACGACTTCTAAGCTTCCTAACTCTTTCTGACCGACATCACCCCAACAAATAGGAGTTCTGCACCGTCGACCGTACAATAACTCATATGGGGGCATCTTAATGCTGGCGTGATAGCTGTTGTTATAGGAGAACTCTGCTAGTGGCAAATGATCATCCCAATTACCACCAAATTCATAACACATGCCGAAGCATATCCTCCAGTGTCTGGATCGTTCTTTCCGATTGCCCATCGGTCTGTGGGTGGTATGCGGTACTAACATGCAATCTCGCGCCCATTTCTTCATTGAACCTTTTCCAGAACTTCGAGGTGAACCGCGTATCTCTATCTGAAACAATCGATACGGGCATACCATGTCGCGCCACAATTTCTCGGATAAATAGTTCAGCAAGCTTCTCTGAACTAATTGCTTCCTTGATTGGCAGGAAATGCGCACTTTTAGTCAGTCTATCAACGATCACCCATATCGCGTCGTGGCCTTTTGTCGTGCGTGGTAATTTAGTGATAAAGTCCATGGTAATATGTTCCCACTTCCATTCTGGTACTTCTAATGGCTGAACATAACCATAAGGTCTTTGGTGCTCAGCCTTCACCTGTAGGCACGTGAGACATTTATTTACATACGCAACCACATCTCTCTTCATCCCAGGCCACCAAAAATCTTTCTTCAAATCGTGGTACATCTATTTGCGCCTGGATGTATTGAGTAGCGGGTCTTGTGCGTTTCATCCATAATCTTTTCCCGCAAGTCACCATGCTTCGGAACCCATATCCTGCCATGGAAGGTCTTAACACCCAAGTGTTCTCTACCAATTCATCCACCTTCCCACCATCTTTTCTTATTGATTTGCTGCTCTTTTAAAGCGTCTATTTGAGCTTTGCTTATCATCCTCATAACATCTGGGGTCACTACTAGTTGGCACGCCTTCACCCGGATCGGTTCGTATCCTTCCTTTCGGCTCAGGGCATCGGCTACCACGTTCGCCTTACCCGGTGATAATGGATTTCACAATCGTAATCCTTTATCAACTCCAACCACCTCCTTTGTCTCATATTTAGGTCCTTCTGCTCAAAGAAATATTTTAGACTTTTGTGGTCGGTAAATATGGCGCACTTAGTTCCATACAATAGTGTCTCCAGATCTTCAGTGCGAACACTACTGCGGCAAGTTCCAAATCGTGAACCGGGTAATTAACCTCCGTGTCCTTTAGCTGTCTGGATGCGTAAGCTATAACCTTTCCTCTTTGCATCAACACACAGCCTAGCCCGCAGTAAGAAGCATCGGAGTATACCGTTAGGTCTTCATCTCCCTCCGGTAGGGTTAGTATCGGAGCTTTGGTTAATCTATCCTTCAATTCCTGGAACGCATCTTCCTGTTCCTTTCCCCAGTCGAACACCACGTTCTTCCTCGTTAACCTTGTTAATGGGAAGCTATCTTCGAGAAATCTTTGATGAACCTTCTATAATAACCAGCCAATCCTAAGAAACTACGGATTTCGGATGGCGTCCTCGGGGAATTCCATTGCGTAACTGCTTCAACTTTCGCTGGGTCAACCATTACTCCCTCGGAATTTATAACGTGCCCTAAAAATTGTACCTCCCGTAGCCAGAAGGCACATTTAGAGAACTTCGCATACAGTTTCTCCCTTCGTAAACTTTCTAACACCTCCTTGATATGACAAGCATGATCTCCTTCGTTCTTTGAGTATATCAGGATATCGTCAATGAATACTATCACCGATCTATCCAGCATCGGGCGGCACACGCGATTCATCAAGTCCATGAATGCCGCAGGAGCATTGGTTAGCCCGAAAGACATAACCAGAAACTCGTAGTGGCCATAGCGTGTTCGGAAGGCCGTCTTTGGGACATCTTGCTCCCCTACCTTCAGTTGGTGATATCCGGATCGGAGATCTATCCGGGAGAACCAACTTGCCCCTTGCAACTAATCAAACAGATCATCTATCCGAGGTAGAGGGTACGATTCTTCACGGTCAGCTTATTCAACTCCCTGAATCTATACACATCCTCATGCTGCCATCCTTCTTCTTCACAAACAGCACAGGAGCGCCCCATGGAGAAATGCTGGGCCTAATGAATCCCTTGTCGAGGAGTTCCTGCAGTTGTAACATGAGCTCCTTCATCTCGGACGGAGCTAGGCGGTAGGGTGCTTTGGCAATGGGTTGGGCTCCTGACAGTAAGTCGATCTGAAACTCTATCTCTCTATCTGGTGGTACTCCGGGCAGATCCTCCGGGAATACGTCAGGAAAGTCCCGCACCACTGGTACATCGGGCAACTCTTTTGCTTTATCTTTAACATCCTTGACATACGCTAGATAAGCTCCGCACCCTCGCCTCATACATTTCTCCGCCTTGATCATGGAAATGATCCTTGGAACCTTACAATCGTTATCACCGTAGATCGTAACCGAACTACCATCTGGAGCCCTTAATCGGATCATCTTCTGTTGGCATACTATGTTAGCATCGTGGGCAGCTAGCCAATCCATCCCTAGTACGACATCGAAACCTCCTAAGGGCATAACAAACAATCGTGCGGGAAAGTAATGGCCTCCTAGTTTAATGTGGCAATCCTCTATCATCCTGACTATTCTAATGGACTTACCATCGGCTGTTTCTACTTCAAAGGCATCATCTATTTCCTTAGTTTGGACATCTAGTGTAGCACAGAAGGACACAGATACGAAACTCTTACTGGCACCACTATCAAATAATATGGAGGCGCAAACATCATTGACAAGGAACGTACCTGACACTACGTCCGGGTCCTTCCTTGCTTCCTTCTTGTTCATGGTGAAAACCCTTGCCTTGACCTTGGGCTTTCCATCATCCCCCTTGTCCTCACCCCTGCTCGTGCCCGAGCTTCCCGCTTGGCTTTCTTGCAATCCCTGCTGTAGTGCCCCGACTCATGGCAGTTAAAGCACTCGTTTACTTCCGGGCACTCCCTAGCCATGTGACCCGTTTTCCCACACCGGTAGCACCCATGGCTACCCAATCGGCACTCTCCGGGATGCCTCCTCCCACACTTCTCACAGTTCTTAACTTCCTCGACCCCCTTCACAACCATCTGTTTTGCATCCACCCTTGCTTTCTTGTTCCCCGGTTGGTGACCACCACTTCCATATCTCTTCCCATCGTTATTCCAAGCCTTCTTCGTCTCACCCCTATCACCGGCCTGCGTTGATCGTACAACCTTCCACTGAGGTCCACTGCGACCTAAAAGTACTAGGTCGAGCAGTGACCATGTCCCTACGAATGTCTAGAGGCAACCTTGTATGTACTCTTGATCCTTTTGGCTTCAGGAGTTACCAAATCAGGCACCAGACGTGCCATTTCATTGAATTTTGTAGTGTACTCCTGGTGAGTCATATTTCCAGCCTCCAAACTCACAAACTCTTGCTCGACCTTGTCAAGCTCTCTTTCGGGCAGTACTCCTCTATCACCACCTCTTCATCTCCGGCCACTCCATCCTTCAATGGCCTCCTCTCCGTAGGACTCAACAATGTTATCCCACCAACACAATGCTGGATCCAATAGGGAATGGAAGCAAACTTCACCTTTTGGTTTTCACGGCACTCACTGATCTTCAGTACGGCCTCCATTTCCCTAATCCAACGCTGAGCAGTGGCAGCGTTACCAGTACCATCAAACGTTGGGGGCTTACACCTCTGAAAGTCCCCGTAGCTGCACACCTTCGCCCTCTCTTCCACTTCAGGGCCATCATGGTTACCCAGACGATCTCCCTCGTCGCTCAACCCCTCAGTCTTGACTGCCCCTTTCTTATCAACTTTTCCTGAAGCCATACTCTTCTTACTGTCGCCCTTAACCTGCTCCACAAATTCCGCAAGCAGAGCGGGCATCACTCCAGACAGGACCTGATGCACCTCTTGGGCAATAGCTTCCTTTACTGTCTCTTTCAGTTTGGCCTGATTAGGGGTAGGTCCCTCGGTTTCCATTTCCAACTCAACCTCCTCCTTACTGGTTTGTCAACCGGCTTCTTGGTTGACCTTGTTGTTGGCTTCACAGTTGCACCTGCAGTTCCTTTTGCCTTAGTCGGGGGCCTTCCCCTGGTGCTCCTCCGGGTGACCATGGTTGGAACTTCTTTCTTTGGTGCCATTCTTCCTACTTCCTATAAGATTCAGAATGTTAATATGGTCTTTCAAGGCAAGTTCAGTTCACGACAAGTTTTGTAAATTTTTAATAACAGTGGCCAGTTGTGATTAACTACTTACAGAACTTCTCGTGCCATAAACTTTTCTATCCTGAACCACACCAACACTAGAACCTACTATACCTATTCTATGCACGTATAAGTCACATAAATTCAGATAGGCATCACGGATAACATTATCATACTCCTCCTCGACTCTTACTTAACTAAGAAGGCACTACCCCTTGGAATAATACCTACAACATACTGGTTACCTCTTAGTATGGAGCTTCTTGGACTGGCATCCTTGACACTTGGTCCCATTATCTGTTTAAGTTTAGGTTTATAAAAGCAGTTTTCCCAAATCTCTTAAACATTGGCTCTGATACCAACTTGTAAGGCCCGCCTTTCTCAGGGAAGCCTCACAGTTGGTCATTCACAGCAAAACATCGATTTAAAACAGTCATTTGCTCATATGTATATAAATATATATTGCAGCGGAAAATACTGTCAATTTCAATCCATTACAAATGAAATATAAACATTGTCTTTAATTCTTAAAATCTATTTAAGGTCCTCCTAATCTTTTCTTCATCAGGGATGCCAGTCTCCTAGTGCCAAGAAGCTTCAGTCCCATGCCTCTATTTCGTAGCTCTAACTCTTACCTGTCAACTGATATGCATACAAAAGTCAGCTTCGCTGAGTGAATTCTAGGTTTACTTTGCTAAATAACTTTTGTAAGAGATATTAGCTTTATCAGTTGAAAAAATTCTCATCTATCAAGCATCAATGCATACAGGCTATCACTTTATCGATACTTTATCATTACTTTTCATTTCTCGTTATTTATTACTCTTCTTTATCCGTCAATTCTCTGTCACTATCGGTGCCTAGGCTCGCCTAGGACTTTACCGACATGCCAATTAAGGACTTACAGTCGTACTCGATCAGGCCATTATTGTCATGCCAATTCAGGGCTTACAGACCTGCCTGTTCGAGCATTACTTTATCCGGGTGAGGGCACAACAAATGCAACCCTCCTTTAGCCATTGCTTGCAAGTCTTTACTTTATCTCTTGCCTGCAGGACTTTACTTGCAAGATTTTACTTTATCCAGGTACACGTTATGGGCCACATAATCTTTCTTTACGTTTCACTTTCTTATTTAAGTTATACATATATATATATATATCACAACACATCTCGAAGGCAATTCATCACTACAAGGTTATGTCTCGATAAGGAAAAACACACCATCAATTCATTATAGCACCCCATTTCTCATATAGGATAGTAGGTAAAGCTTTACTTTAAAAGAACTGATCATAAAAAGTATGTATCTTAGTATGCATACCGCCCCAAAACATTTAAAGCATGTATAAAATAGGGGATCTAGAACTCACCTGAACTCGTCCAATTAGCTTAAATTCTAAGTCACTTAGGCGATAGCCTGAATACTTTAGCTGCACGAAAGTTAACATGCAAAAACATCATTTTCTTCATAATTTCGCCCATAGTTTCGCTACAGCGAAACTACAGTTTCGCCTGCAGTTTCGCTGGGCAGCACTTCTGCTAGTTTCGCTAGACAGATTCGCTGCCTTGAGCGCCCAACTTTCGTTGGAATTTCCCTAGTCTCGCAAGGTCTATAGGTCTGTCTGGGTCTTAGCGAGGTTACCGGTGAAACTATAGTTTCGCCCCAGCGAAACTGTAGTTTCGCTAGAATTTCTCCTAGTCTCGCTAAATGAGTACGCAGTTTCGCTGGTTAAATGCTTAAATTCGCTGGATCGGGACCCAGTTTCGCTGGATGAACTGAAACTCAGATCCAGCCCGTTTTTAACCCAAAACCTTAACTTTTTACGTCCAAATCCTTAGTTTACCTTCCATGAAACCAAATCTAAGCTTTTTACACGTTTTCATACGTAAAAATTCGACCTTTATGTGTTTCTTTAAACTTTTCAAAACCCCAAAACCCTAGAATTCGGGTTTGATCTACAGAGGGCCTTAGAGGTCGATTCTTACCTTGTTTTGTTGCTCTTTCCTTGTGTTTTGATGCTCCAATCCACCAGAACTTCAATCCTTCAAACCTTCAAACTCCAAATCTTGATTTTCTTCACTTTCTCTCTCTACTTTCTCTCTCTACGAATTTGGTGGCTAGGGTTGTAATGTGATGAAAATGGGGCTGTTCATGCATGTTTAAGGGCTGATTAGGGCCCTTAAACCCATTAAGCCTAGCCCATTAAGGCTAATTTGATCCATAGCCCACTAATTTACCCCTTTATTTCTTAAATTAACCCTTAAAAGCCCATTATTATTAAATGGCTAGTTTCGGGATATTTCGGGGCGTTACAATGCATGCATGCATCCATGCATGCATGCATACATACATGCATGCATGCATGCATGCATGCATGCATGCATGCATGCATGCATGCATGCATGCATACATACACACATACATACACACATACAGATACAGATACATACACAGATACATACACACATGCATACACACATGCATACACACATGCATACACACATGCATACACACATGCATACACACATGCATACACACATGCATACACACATGCATACACACATGCATACACACATACATACACACATACATACACACATACATACACACATACATACACACATACATACACACATACAAGGTAGAGAAAGTTGAAGAAAGCTTCAAGGTATGATCTTAAGATGTAACAGAATAGATCTAAGCATGAATTCTTGCTTAGATGTCATTCAAAAAGAAAAGGATTTGATAAAGATTACACCTTAATATGTTTTTTTATAGATTTCATATGAAAGACCTTCAATTCTAGTAGGGTTCTTTTTATAATGTTAAGTTGAGTTCTAGATACTCTTATTTTACATTATTTTTAATGCTTTAATACTGATATGCATGATAGTTACTTTGATAAAACCTACTAGTTTTGAACGTTAAAGTTGATTTTATTATGAAATAAGGTTAGAGTTTATAAACTTGACGTATGAATGTTCATGCATAAAACTTATACTTGTTAAATCCTAAGAAGATAGCTATGTGATCCACCATAATAACCCCATTAGTTGTTAAAACCTACTAATGGATAAAACCTACTAGTTAAATAGATACTCTTATTTTACATTATTTTTAATGCTTTAATACTGATATGCATGATAGTTACTTTGATAAAACCTACTAGTTTTGAACGTTAAAGTTGATTTTATTATGAAATAAGGTTAGAGTTTATAAACTTTGACGTATGAATGTTCATGCATAAAACTTATACTTGTTAAATCCTAAGAAGATAGCTATGTGATCCACCATAATAACCCCATTAGTTGTTAAAGGATTTGAATAGGAAGGTTGGAACCAATTGTTCTTTTGTACCTGACAAACTACCTGTATCTAAACTCATTCCTTCGTATCTCTCCCTGTATCTGAACTCATTCCTTCGTATCTCTAAATATTCAGTCAAGTAACCTTCGAATCTTATGGTATAGCCTTCACCCCTGGGGACTTAGACTACTGATCATTATTTTCAAGTAACTTTTTTACAACTTTGTAATCCCAAATTAATATCCAATGCAAAATAAACATGCCAATTCGACCCTAGCTAGAGGAATTATCGTTTTGGACTCCACTAGCAGGCTACCAGCCCCTCGACCTGGCTACTAGGGTCATTGCCCCATACCCTTGTAGTCTAGTGATTTCTTAACTTTTGAAATCATAACATTCTCAAAAACAAATGTATACATCAAACTTCCAACTTTTTTTATATTGATCATGGTATAAATCATTAATTAAGTACAATTACTCAAAATAGTTTGATGATATTAAAATCAACAACACATGTTATACTACTAATTTAGGATTGTTTTTTTCTTCTTCTTGGTTTCAATATTTATTTTGAGAAAATGAGATTCTTCTTGATGTAACTAATTTGGCCTAAGAATTAATGTTCCATTGTTAAAACTAGGTGTGTTAAAAAGATCAAAATCTAATAAAAAGTCGTAATCTAATCCGTTCTTATTCGGATCGGATCTTATCTAAAACTGAATATTTTATTTAGATTTCAGATGTTATAAATTTTTTATTCATATATATGGTTAAACCGAATAAGAATCCCACTATATTTCTAACTCAATACTTATTACTCAACTACCATTATGTTTTTAACCCAATATTCAAGAATCTTAACACTTTTTAATTCTCTGATTTTTAAACAATTACACAATAATAGATTGTTGTTCTAAATTATAAATTATAATCTTCGGGTTCTATACTAGTGCCCATTATTTTTGAATTTTAAATTTGTGTTTATACCAAATTTGTATTTTCTGATTTTATATGTTTTATTGTGATTT
This sequence comes from Flaveria linearis, assembly GCA_024085815.1. Taxonomy (NCBI): domain Eukaryota; kingdom Viridiplantae; phylum Streptophyta; class Magnoliopsida; order Asterales; family Asteraceae; genus Flaveria; species Flaveria linearis. The sequence continues at coordinate 55,424,711 of CM044015.1, read as the reverse complement.
TACACTAGTAAAATTAGCCAAAAAATAGGAATAGAAAATAGAAAAAAATATTATTAGGTTTATTCAGATTTATTCAAATCCGGTCTGAATTGAATTCGGATCTAATAGAGATATCACTTATGTGGATCAGATCGGGTTTTGAATAGAGTCTTGAAAATTTTAATCTGAACAATCCATTATCCAATCTGATAAACACTCGTAGTTAAATCTCTGTTTCTTAATTTAGGTTTCATAAGTTGATCAACATAAGAGATAATTTTTTGAGTAACTTCAATTAGTATGGGAGGAACGAACACAAATCGAAAAGGATTAATTTTACTGTAATTAAACATTAAAAATATGGTTTATCAAAGATTTCTTAGTTACAGATTCCAAACCTGGCTTGATTCTTAAGTTTAAGACTATAGCATGAACTATTTTTTAAATCTAGCATTTATTTCATTGATTTTATTATAGTTAGACAAAAGAATAAGAAGCTTGTGCATAAATACTTCAAACGTATACATTATATGTAGAATTTAATAATAATAATAATATAATAATAATAATAATAATAATAATAATAATAATATAATAATAATAATAATAATAATAATATAATATAATAATAATAATAATAATAATAATAATAATAATAATAATAATAATAATAATAATAATAATAATAATAATAATAATAATAATAAACATGATTGAATTAATGTATACAAAGGTATGTTTCTACCCTTATTTACCGAATTTCTCTAAAGATTTGATGACACGTCGTCCGAAAACAATCTTAACTAGTGAAAGTTATTATAAATAACCGAACTGAAATATATGGAGCTCAATCATATATTCCTCACAAATTTTCTTAATTTTTTAATAATTGTGCAAATAATATTAATTAAAAGATCAAGGAAGACTTTTCCAATAAAAGAAAATCCGTTCATGTCCCCATTGAATTAATTAACCATAATTCCAAATGAAATAAGAGTTGGGATATGCTAAAAAGCATATAATTCCTAAAAAGTGTGAGAACTGGTTCTGGCCGTTGGATCAACTAATTAAATTAAATCAATGGTTCAAAAAAGCGTGATGACAAACTTGTAAATAAGTGGAAAACTGCTAACAGATGGAGGGGCAAAAATGTAATTTGACAATAAACCGTCTCCGACGAAAACATCTTCAAAGTCTATTGAAAACCATCTCCGACGAAAACTTCCATCATCGTCTTTTCAATTCGCCAACCTCGAAAACCATCTCCGACGAAATCCTAAAACCTAAGCATGCATCCCGTACAGTCGAAAACGTCTTCAATGTCTAATGAAAATTCGGCAACCTCCAAAACCACAAGCATAAACTCAGAAACACTACGAATAAGTCCAATCGAAGAGCAAGAACAAACAGGTAAAACCTAATCAAGCATTATTGTGTCAAATATAACTATGCATTGTGTCATGATCTAGGGGTTTCATTGTGAAATTTCAACCGAGCATTATTGTGTCAAAAATCTATCTTTGTGTCATGTCTTTGCGAAGCTTCATTGTGTCATGGTTTGGGGATTCATTGTGTCATGATTCCTACTAATAATGTCTTTATGAAGGTTTATTGTGTCATGATTGGGGATTCATTGTGTCATATTTTGGGGATTCATTGTGTTATGAAAGCTGCTTATAATGTGTCTTTTGTGAATGTTCATTGTGTCATGATTGGGGATTCATTGTGTCACGATTCCTGTTAATAATGTCTTTGTGAAGGTTCATTGTGTCATGATTAGGGATTCATTGTGTCATGCTTTGGGAATTCATTGTGTCATGATTCCTGCTTATAATGTCTTTATGAAGGTTCATTGTGTCATTATTGGGGATACATTGTGTCATGGTTTGGGGATTCATTGTCATATGATTCCTGCTAATAATGTCTTTCTGAAGGTTCATTGTTTCATGATTAGGGATTCATTGTGTCATGCTTTGGGGATTCATTGTGTCACGATTCCTGCTAATAATGTCTTTGTGAAAGTTCATTGTTTCATGATTGGGGATTCATTGTGTCATGGTTTGGGGATTCATTGTGTCACGATTCCTGCTAATAATGTCTTTGTAAAAGTTCATTGTTTCATGATTGGGGATTCATTGTGTCATGCTTTTGGGATTCATTGTGTCACGATTCCTGCTAATAATGTCTTTGTGAAAGTTCATTGTTTCATGATTGGGGTTTCATTGTGTCATGCTTTGGGGATTCATTGTGTCACGATTCCTGCTAATAATGTCTTTGTGAAGGTTCATTGTTTCATGATTGGGGATTCATTGTGTCATGCTTTGGGGATTCATTGTATCACGATTCCTGCTATCAATGTCTTTGTGAAAGTTTATTGTTTCATGATTGGGGATTCATTGTGTCATGCTTTTGGGGATTCATTGTGTCATGATTCCTGCTAATAATGTCTTTGTGAAGGTTCATTGTTTCATGATTAGGGATTCATTGTGTCATGGTTTGGGGATTCATTGTGTCATGATTCCTGCTAATAATGTGTGACAACCGGAAAAAAAAATTTGTAAAATATATATATATATATATATATATATATATTTATATTATAATAATAATAATGATATTATTATTATTAATAATAACATTAATAATAATAATAATAATGATAATAATAATAACAATAATGTTGTTATTAATAAAAATAATTTATAAAAGTTTATTTAACTTTTAAATATTTAAAACTTAAAATGAGAAGTTAAGGGGTGATTTTGTAATTCATAAAAACTTGTTTTAAAAACTTTGAGCATAAAATAATAAGTTCTAAACCCCAGGGACCATTTTGTAAAATTATAAAAACCATTTCCCAACCCCCCACCGTCGACTCCCCTCCGGCCACCAACGCCGGCAAGCCTCCGGCGACCTCCAAACGATCAAATTTAATCAGATTTCAACCAAATTAAACCCCCCGACACCTTCACATGCGAGATTCGAACCAGTGGACCACTGAAATTGGGATAATAAAGTCGGTATAGTGGGATTCCCACCCGACCGAAAGTTCGGCCGCTTTACAATTCATAAATCGCACTACACTTCGCGATAATGCAATTAAAATAATCCAAACGGTCGATTATAAGATTGCTAACCAAACTCAACTTTGAATTGCATCTAAAAACTCGAAAAACAATCAGTTCGATCATCACCATTGTCCGCGACCTGTAGCTACTCGAACACCCCTGTTCGAACTTCAAAACCCGAAATTGTTTGAGGGCTTTTGCTCAATAACATCATTGAAAACTTCCTGTGAAGTTAATTCGACTGACATCACCATTTGAGTCTTAATCGAACCCGGACTCTGTCGCGACTGTTCTTCCACAAGTTCACCTTCAAATCGACCTTAAACAGGTAATTGAACATATCATTATACTCGAAATTACATGGGGATTAAAAGCCCTAAGTTTAATCTCAGTATCATACTCGTTTTGGTGTTCAATTTGAACGTTCTCAGTTCTAGGGTTTATGGGATTTGGGGGAATTGCATTGAACTTGTTTAAAAGGATTTAGAACCAAGATATGCCGCGGCCACGGCCCTTGGTTCACCGGTTCCCTACTCATTTGCCCAACTTGAGGTCATGGGTTCGAACCCTGCCCCCTAGATTTATTTTTTTAAGCCTTTTTGAGCCTATTAAAAATACAGAAAAATTACTAAAAATTATAAAAATAATTTTCATAACTTTGTTTATTCTAGAAGTCATATAATTATTTTCTGGAAAATTATTTCTTTAAAAACCTTATTTATTTATTTATTTAATTATTACAAATGTTATAAAATATTATTTTTATAAGAATAAGATTCTAAATAATAAATTAAATTATTAATTTATTATTGAACATTATAAATCTGAATAACATAATTAGATAATTTATATTATGTATTGAACATAATCTATTATGTTATAATTATTAATTATTGAACATAATTAATAATTCAATAAATTATATTATGTTCATCATGTAAATGTGTTATTATTTATTATTTATATGTTCAATTAAAATAACATTATCATATGAATATAATGTCTAGATAATTTGTGTCTATTTATAAAATCTTACAAAATTAAATATAAATTTACATAGTTAAATAATGTTTATATTTTATTTAGAATATAATAATATGTTAAAATCATTATTAAGCTAATCAAATTTTATGAAATATAAATCTTTAGTTATTAAAACAAATAACTAAATGATTTAATTATATAATTATAACAAATCCCCGAGAACCAAACCTTAGATCAATTGAACGCCAGGTTCAAGATCTAACTTAATTAGGTTATAGATTTGTATTTGTTTGTTTATGTGAATTATAATTCCTTAGGAGGAATTTACTAGCTTGTCAACACCACACAAGGACTGAGGTGAGTTCATACTTAACTGTTTCCCCTTTTTAATCATTTAAATATTTTGGGGCTGGAATACATATTGTAATTAAATTTACAAATTATTTTTATGTATTATGTTAAATAATAATTGGATCACATTTATGATTACATATGGTTATATTGAAAATCCTTCTCTGTAAACTGGACTATTAACAAGGCAGGGATCTTTTGGATAGTACTATCGGGGAGTGACTAACCCCCATAAAGGTTTGGACATGTGGTTCTTATCAGATGCACAAAGATCTCGCTGTCATTCGGGATGACTATTCTGGTGTGAGAAGGCAGATTGTGCGCTATATAAGTTTTGCCATTATAGTTCCACTTACAACCCATATGAGGATAAATATAAAGAGAGGATTCGCGCCCTCTGATTTGAATTTTTAAAATAACATAATATACACATGAAAATGATATTAAACTATGATACATGGGCAAATCCTATGTAAAGGATTTGTTGGGCTTGTACATAGAAATGATAAACTATGATACATGGGCAAATCCTATGTGAAGGATTTGTTGGGCTTGTATATAGTGGGTATGTGGGATAGCGGGTTCACCTTATTAAAAAGGGTTCCGACAGGCTATTCATATACCGGTGAGTAATTTAAACTCACACTTTTACAATAAACCCTTCTTTGAATGATAATTGGTGATTTATCAAATATGTTTTACTCACCTATGAACTCACCAACCCTGTGTTGACACTTGATTTTACATGTATTCTCAGGTATCTACTAGGAGCTTATGGACATGCACGTAGGATCATATAAGAGCTCCAGATACATATTGGTTATTGATAAGACATGATTAGACGTATTGTTAAGAAACAATATATATATTTATTTCCGCTGCGTATAAAATCTAATGCTCTGAATAATAATGGATTGGTTATCTAAAACTTATCATATAGATAACTGCATCTCATGTGTAACTACTGTGTTCGATCCTGTTTGCTCACCCCTCCGTGATAGATTCCAGACCCGGAATTTGAGGGTGTGACAGATTGGTATCAGAGCCATTGGTTATAGTGAGTTAGGAATTGGATCTAGCCTATAGCCACACACAATAGTTGCACAAAGTAAATTGCCTTAGTTAGAGATTGACTAAGATTAAGAAGTTATATGCCTTATGTGATTCCTCTTATACCTTGATTCCTATCAATACACACACGAATCTTAAATCATATTCTAAGGCATTGTGTGCCTAATTCAAGTGATTTCAAACTCCAAAACTCGATTGTTATTCATGGTTTTCAAATTCGTCAAAGTCTGTGTCTTACAACTTGAAACATGTAATGCTGGAAGAGCGTGATGCCTGTATCTCGAGGTGTTCTGTCTAGGCAAGGTATTCGTATAAATCCAAATCAACCGATGGACCTGTTTACCTTACCTGGGAACTCTCGGGATGAGTATCTGCTTATAGGTACGCATGTCTTCAACAAAGTTATGATTGACCCAGTACTTTGATTTGTCAACGTACTCGCTTTGATTTACGAATCAAACGATTACACCTGGAACATCTCATTGCTATTATGCCAAATTCTCGAATGTCGTTTTCATGTTGAATAGCTCATATTTCCATGAAAATTCTTAATGATCTTTCAGAATGGCTTCTCGTCAAATCCGTTCACGATCTAGAAACCCTGGCCGTAAGATTGCTGCTATTGTAGCACGTGAAATTACTGTGGTCAATATACAAGTCTTTAAGGCATATGAATCAAATTACCTTGACGTGTTCCATTTGGTAATCTATTGCTACGCTTGTCCTGACATGATTATACCTGAAGTCCTGAAAGTAGGAAGGATAGGCAGCTATCATTAGACATATTGTACTTATATCCTTGTAGTTTACCTACTGTTACTTAAGTCCTGGCCTACTTAGAGCCTTCATGGTATTTCCAATCATGATATTAATTTTATCTTTTAAGAGACATTCCTCCACTTAGCATTTCAGTAACTGAGGGGCTGATTGAATGCTTAGAATGAAAGTGGACTACAGGAAATATAGAAGGGTGATGATACCTACATATATTAAGTTATTCTTTGGGATGATGATAAATTAGGATGTCGTGTAACCGGTTTAAGCATATTCTTAGTATACCGGTGATGTTTATAAATAGGGTTACTATTACCTAAGGAATGAAATGCAAAAAGTTAGAATTGTAATTCTAAAATCATGCAATGGTAGGGCTAAGTCATGCTCTTTATACTGACAAATTCCATGAATTGATAAAACTGATATCATACCTTATGACACTAGACCAAATAGAATTAAGGACACTTGGGAAAAATCTAGTGAGTAGTAGAATAAGCCTCTCTGATGGTATAGATGATTTGCTTTAATGCCAATGTTATGAACCTAGCTATGTTGGTTGATACGATTAAGCTAACATGTGTTAAACGGGGACATTAAGAAGGTTGGAGTTCCGACCATTACCATAAGTGTGCCCTAGGTTGATTAGGACCCCAAGACAAGTTAGAAATAATCAGAGTTAGGAAATGACTATTACTAGAAAGTAAGAATAGTTAAATTATGGAAATAAAGGTCATATAAATCAAGGTGATACAACACGCGGTCATACATTTACGAATGAAGCAAGACACATTCGACAAGACCAAATGTTGTTACATGCACGTACCTTATCATCGGTAGCTACATATCTATTTGATACCGAGGCTGATAATAGCTTTGATTTATTCTGGAATTATTCTTTAACTTAGCATTAACCCTAGTTGCTTAGAAATTATCTCTAGACACGGAGTGCCAGTGTCTATCATCTCTAATCGTGACACACGATTTACATCTATCTTTTGGGATAAACTTTAGAAAGCTCTAGGTATTTGCCTAGATATGAGCACAGCCTATCCTATCACCCTAAGACTGATGGTCAAAGTGAAAGAGCCATACAGACTCTTGAGGATATGTTTAGGGTTTGTGTTATTGATTTTGGAAAGAAATTGGAAGGTCATCTACCTTTGGTAGAATTCTCATATAATAATAGCTATCATTCGAGCATCAAGGCGGCACCAATCGAGGCCTTATGTGGACGTAAATGTAGATCATCGCTTTGCTGGACAGAAGTTGGAGATAGTTAACTTGCTGGCCCAGAATTGATCTTTGAAATTCATTAGAAAATTGTCCAGATAAGAGAACGCATGGTTGCTGCCAGGGATCGCCAGAAAAGCTACGCTGATAAACATCGTAAGCCACCTGAATTTCAGGAAGGAGATAAAGTTTTGCTAAAGGTATCTCCCTATAGGGAGTTATACGCTTTAGGAAACGAGGGAAATTGAACCCTCGCTACCTGGGACCTTTTGAAATTGTCAGAAGGATCGGCCCAGTAGCCTATGAATTAAATTTACCTGCTGAAATTGGTGGTGTGCACGATGTTTTCACGTATCAAATCTAAGGAAGTGTTTATCCGATGAATCACTGGTTGTGTCTTTAAAGGAACTGCAAGTATGTGAGAAACTCAAACTTGTTGAGGCACCAGTTGAAATCATGGATAAAGAAGTTAAACAACTTAAGCATAGCAAGATTCCGGTTGTCAGAGTTCGGTGGAACTCCCGACGTGGTCCTGAGTTCACTTGGGAACGAGAGGACGAAATGATGCGCAAGTATCCTAACCTGTTCAAGAATATTGCCATTACATTTTAATTTTCGGGACGAAAATTCCTGTAACAGGGGGATGATGTGACAACCCAGAAAAAAAATTTTTGTAAAATATATATATATATATATATATATTATAATAATAATAATGATATTATTATTATTAATAATAACATTAATAATAATAATAATGATAATAATAATAATAATAATGTTGTTATTAATAAAAATAATTTATAAAAGTTTATTTAACTTTTAAATATTTAAAACTTAAAATGAGAAGTTAAGGGGGTGATTTTGTAATTCATAAAAACTTGTTTTAAAAACTTTGAGCATAAAATAATAAGTTCTAAACCCCAGGGACCATTTTGTAAAATTTTAAAAACCATTTCCCAACCCCCCACCGTCGGCTCCCCTCCGGCCACCAACGCCGGCAAGCCTCCGGCGACCTCCAAACGATCAAATCTAATCAGATTTCAACTAAATTAAACCCCCCGACACCTTCACATGCGAGATTCGAACCAGTGGACCACTGAAATTGGGATAATAAAGTCGGTATAGTGGGATTCCCACCCGACCGAAAGTTCGGCCGCTTTACAATTCATAAATCGCACTACACTTCGCGATAATGCAATTAAAATAATCCAAACGGTCGATTATAAGATTGCTAACCAAACTCAACTTTGAATTGCATATAAAAACTCAAAAAACAATCAGTTCGATCATCACCATTATCCGCGACCTGTAGCTACTCGAACACCCCTGTTCGAACTTGAAAACCCGAAATTGTTTAAGGGCTTTTGCTCAATAACATCATTGAAAACTTCCTGTGAAGTTAATTCGACTGACATCACCATTTGAGTCTTAATCGAACCCTGACACTGTCGCGACTGTTCTTCCACAAGTTCACCATCAAATCGACCTTAAACATGTAATTGAACATATCATTATACTCGAAATTACATGGAGATTAAAAGCCCTAAGTTTAATCTCAGTATCATACTCGTTTTGGTGTTCAATTTGAACGTTCTCAGTTCTAGGGTTTATGGGATTTAGGGGAATTGCATTGAACTTGTTTAAAAGGATTTAGAACCAAGATATGCCGCGGCCACGGCCCTTGGTTCACCGGTTCCCTACTCATTTGCCCAACTTGAGGTCATGGGTTCGAACCCTGCCCCCTACATTTATTTTTTTAAGCCTTTTTGAGCCTATTAAAAATACAGAAAAATTACTAAAAATTATAAAAATAATTTTCATAACTTTGTTTATTCTAGAAGTCATATAATTATTTTCTGGAAAATTATTTCTTTAAAAACCTTATTTATTTATTTATTTAATTATTACAAATGTTATAAAATATTATTTTTATAAGAATAAGATTCTAAATAATAAATTAAATTATTAATTTATTATTGAACATTATAAATATGAATAACATAATTAGATAATTTATATTATGTATTGAACATAATCTATTACGTTATAATTATTAATTATTGAACATAATTAATAATTCAATAAATTATATTATGTTCATCATGTAAATATGTTATTATTTATTATTTATATGTTCAATTAAAATAACATTATCATATGAATATAATGTCTAGATAATTTGTGTCTATTTATAAAATCTTACAAAATTAAATATAAATTTACATAGTTAAATAATGTTATAATTTATTTAGAATATAATGATATGTTAAAATCATTATTAAGCTAATCAAATTTTATGAAATATAAATCTTTAGTTATTAAAACAAAATAACTAAATGATTTAATTATATAATTATAACAAATCCCCGAGAACCAAACCTTAGATCAATTGAACGCCAGGTTCAAGATCTAACTTAATTAGGTTATGGATTTGTATTTGTTTGCTTATGTGAATTATAATTCCTTAGGAGGAATTTACTAGCTTGTCAACACCACACAAGGACTGAGGTGAGTTCATACTTAACTGTTTCTCCTTTTTAATCATTTAAATATTTTGGGGCTGGAATACATGTTGTAATTAAATTTACAAATTATTTTTGTGTATTATGTTAAATAATAATTGGATCACATTTATGATTACATATGGTTATATTGAAAATCCTTCTCTGTAAACTGGACTATTAACAAGGCAGGGATCTTTTGGATAGTACTATCGGGGAGTGACTAACCCCCACAAAGGTTTGGACATGTGGTCCTTATCAGATGCACAAAGATCTCGCTGTCATTCGGGATGACTATTCTGGTGTGAGAAGGCAGATTGTGCGCTATATAAGTTTTGCCATTATAGTTCCACTTACAACCCATATGAGGATAAATGTAAAGAGAGGATTCGCGCCCTCTAATTTGAATTATTAAAATAACATAATATACACATAAAAATGATATTAAACTATGATACATGGGCAAATCCTATGTAAAGGATTTGTTGGGCTTGTACATAGAAATGATAAACTATGATACATGGGCAAATCCTATGTGAAGGATTTGTTGGGCTTGTATATAGTGGGTATGTGGGATAGCGGGTTCACCTTATTAAAAGGGTTCCGACAGGCTATTCATATACCGGTGAGTAATTTAAACTCACACTTTTACAATAAACCCTTCTTTGAATGATAATTGGTGATTTATCAAATATGTTTTACTCACCTATGAACTCACCAACCCTGTGTTGACACTTGATTTTACATGTATTCTCAGGTATCTACTAGGAGCTTATGGACATGCACGTAGGATCATATAAGAGCTCCAGATACATATTGGTTATTGATAAGACATGATTAGACGTATTGTTAAGAAACAATATATATATTTATTTCCGCTGCGTATAAAATCTAATGCTCTGAATAATAATGGATTGGTTATCTAAAACTTATCATATAGATAACTGCATCTCATGTGTAACTACTGTGTTCGATCCTGTTTGCTCACCCCTCCGTGATAGATTCTAGACCCGGAATTTGAGGGTGTGACATAATGTCTTTGTGAAAGCTCATTGTTTCATGATTGGGGATTCATTGTGTCATGATTCCTGCTAATAAGGCTCATTGTGTCATGATTAGGGTTTCATTGTGTCATGGTTTGGGGATTCACTGTGTCATGATTCCTGCTAATAATGTCTTTGTGAAGGTTCATTGTGTCATGATTAGGGATTAATTGTGTCATGCTTTTGGGGATTCATTGTGTCATGATTCCTGCTAATAATGTCTTTGTGAAAGCTTATCATGATTGGGGATTCATTGTGTCATGGTTTGAGGATTCATTGTGTCATGATTCATGCTAATAATGTCTTTGTGAAGGTTGATTGTGTCATGATTAGGGATTCATTGTGTCATGCTTTGGGGATTCATTGTGTCATGAAAACATGCTTGGGGGGGTTTCAAAAGAGCATGATTGTGTCATGATTTGGGATCCATTGTGTCATGATTTGGGATCCATTGTGTCATGATTGAGGATTCATTGTGTCATGATTGGGGGATTTCAACTGAGCATGATTGTGTCAAAAACTATATTGTGTCATGTCTTTGTGAAGGTTCATTGTGTCATGATTGGGGATTCATTGTGTCATAGTTTGGGATTCATTGTGTCATGAAAACTGCTAATAATGTGTCTTTGTGATGGTCCAAGACGTAAAAGAAAAAGTGAAAGAATAGCAAAGAAGTATTTCAGTAAATTCAAAAATGACAAGTCAAACCCTTTAATCATTGATAGTCCTGAAGATGATTCTGAAAGTTAGTGTCTACCATAATTCTTTTATTGAAAACTTACTTCCTTTACTAAGTTATATGATATGTTGTCTCATTCATTGTTTTGTAGATGTGCAAGATAGCATGCTGTTAAGAGATTTTGTGGTTGATATTTGGGATAAAAAACAAGCTGAAAGAGAAAATGAATTAAGCAAGAGAAAATCAACCACTGATCATGTAAGAAAAGAGAAACGTGTCAAGGTTGCTAAATACCCAACAAAAGCGAGTTTTTTTTGCATACAATGGACAAAAAGTTAACTTGACATGTTCACTTAACAACCTCGTCACATGATTGAATGTCGAAGAAAAGAAGAAGGCAAGAGAGTCTTATTACAGGCTTTTTTGCAATCCTCAAATGATTGTAAGTAAACTAAATGATGCAATGATATTATTACACAGTGTATATGACTCGTTAACACCATGACACAATGAATCTTATGACACAATGAATCTTATCACACAATGATATATATGACACATTAACACCATGACACAATAGTCTTATGACACAAGAAATCTTTTGACATAATGAATACATGACACAATAGTTTTAAAACTGTTGATGCACAACTACTGATGAACAATTGCTTTCAGTTGTTTAAAGTTGCTGATGCATAACTACTGATGAGCAGCTGCATTCAGCTGTTTAAAACTACTGATCACATCAGCTGTTTTCAAAACATCTGATGAGCAATTGCTTTCAGCTGTTTAAAACTACTGATCCACATTAGTTGTTTTCAGATTATGACACAATGAATACATGACACAATGAAACTTATGACAAAATGAATATATGACACAATGAATATATGACACAATGAATCGAGTTTTATGACACGATGCTATATGACACAAGAAATCTTATGACACAATGAATACATGACACAATGAAACTTATGACAAAATGAATATATGACACAATGAATATATGACATAATGAATCGAGTTTTATGACACGATGCTATATATGACACAATGAATCTTATGACACAATGATATCATTGTGTCAAGTCTTATTTAACTTATTTTATCTTATATTGTTTGATTTACAGAACTCTAATACTTACATGAGAGATTATGAGGTTGTTCTTAAGGATTTCACAGAAAACATGAACAACCATTTAAAAAATGAGAAGTTGGGGAAAGATATAAAGAAGTTTGATATGGTGATGCTACCAATCCTTCAAATGGGTCATTATTACCTTATTTGTTTCAATCTAAAAGACACAAGGACAATCTTGATTGACAACAGTGCATCTGGTGATTATGAAGCAAAGTACCTTGGTCTACCCGAGAGAGCAGTAAGTACTTAAAACCCATATAATTAATATAGCACAACGTATGCTATTTAAATATAACACAATGTTGATTTTTTTTCCACAGAGAGATGTTTTTGCAGATTACCTTGCAAGTATTTCACATAGAAAAGCAAAAAAATGAAGGAAACATCAATTGAACGGTTAAAAATGACATGGAGAACATCAAAAAATGGAATTGATTGTGGAGTATTTCTCATGCGACACATGGAGATGTACCTGGGAGAAGATGTGAAGTTCTGGGATTGTGGATTCACTGATGAAAAAGATAATAAGCAGGCGGCAGAATTGGAAGATTTGCGCCGAAAGTATGCTGCAAAAATTCTATTGCATGACATAAATGAAGCAAGGGATTTGGTAACAAAAGATGTGAAGAACTACATGGAGTTACCTGGTCCTAAAAAAATCAGCCTCCAAAAAACATCAAAAGACAGAATCTTTAAAAGGCTGACATTTGGAATGGCGTAGTTCAAAACAATGGTTCTTTGAAACAATGGTAATTTGACACAGTAGTTGTTTGACTGAATGGTTGTTTGAAACAATGTTAATTTGACACAATGGTAGTTGACACAATACTTGTTTGAAACAATGGTAGTTTGACACAAGTGGTAGTTTGACTGAATGGTTGTTTGAAACAATGTTAATTTGACACAATGGTAGTTGACACAATGCTTGTTTGAAACAATGGTAGTTTGACACAAGTGGTAGTTTGACATAATCATAGTTTGACACAATAGTAATTTGGTATGTTGGCATGTTGTTATATTTTGCTTTATGTTGGCATGTTAGTATTTGTTGCTGTATGTTGCTTTACATTACACAATATTATTTTGGTAACATGTTTTTATCGTCAAAATCAAAAATAAACAAAACTCTTCAAATATGACACAATGAGTATAATGACACAATGAGTCTAATGACACAATGAATATGATGACACAATGAATATGATGGCACAATGAATATTATGACACAATGAATATAATGACACAATGAGTATTTGACACAATGAATCTTATGATAATGAATCCTATTCTTGAATAGGCATAGAATCAATTGTTGAGCTGCTTGAAGCTTGTTTATCTTTAATGCTTTGAAGATATAAACTGCAATTACGTTTAATGTGACCAGGTTGTTTGCAAAACCCACAATGTCGCAACTTTTTTCCTGCTTATTCGATGGCTAACTCACGAGCAGACTTCATTCTTTTCGGCCTACCTTTTGTCTTTTGCTTAACCGGTACACGGAATTTTGCTTCATTTCTTTCGCTTCCTCCAGTTAACTCTGCAAACCTATCTCTCCTACTTGGAGGTGGGGCGAACATTTCAACTTCATCAGCCTTAGACTTGTAACTATTCAAATAATCATCATAAAAACACAACTCGTCTTTGTTCGTAAGCAATTTATTAACAATATAATCATTGGCACTCCTAATATCACGAACCACATCTTCTATAAAATGCCAGTTGTTGTCACAACCAGGAAGTATAAAATCAGATCTGAGAGAAGTATTTGGCACAGCTTCCCTTGTCCAACGCTTAAGAACATACTTTTTTGGATAATCTCTAATGTCACAAAGCCGAAGAACATAGAAAATATGACTACATATCAACCCAAACTGTTCAAACCTATTGCAACTGCATGATATGGTCAAATCTTCCTTTCGAAACATAACCTACAACAAAATACACAATTACATTTAACGTGATACAATGAACCTCAACAAAAGACACATTATAAGCAGCTTTCATGACACAATGAATCCCCAATAATGACACAATGAACCTTCACAAAAGACACATTATAAGCAGCTTTCATGACACAATGAATCCCCAAACCATGACACAATGAATCCCAAATCATGACACAACGAACCTTCACAAAAGACACATTATAAGCAGCTTTCATGACACAATGAATCCCCAAACATGACACAATGAACCTTCACAAAGAGATGACACAAAGATAGATTTTGACACAATCATGCTTGGTTGACACAATGAACCTCTAAACCTGACACAATGATATAGTAAAACACATATCAAGTAAAATATTACACAATATATAAACAAGAACAAAAAAGAATTAATACCTTAAAATAATCAGTGCATGGTTGCCTGAAATCTTTGATTTCAAACTTTGCAAAATCATCAACTGTTTCAATGCTCACAGATGCACAACTATTGATTGCATTATTTATCTCCAACTGCTGATCCAAAAAAATAGTTCGCGTAAAAATCTGTACAGCTTGTTTTCCAAGAACAAATGAACTGCACAACTCCATATAAGCAAATCGAGTGTCATGATTATTCTTCCTATGCTCATACCTCTGAGCCTCCATAGCAGATTCAAAATGACTATTAAACTCCAATAAAGTTGATCTTGGGTTAAAAAATTGATTAAAAAAATGGTTTTTACTTTCACATCTCGACGTTGTACGCATCAGCCCAGAAAAATTCTCATTTTGATAATATGCAGGAATCCAATCTCCTCTGATATTAAAAATTTCACACAACCATGGATGAGTAGTTAAACCAAACTCAGATAGAATTACATCCTATTCTTTTTCAAATTCAGCAGGAGTAATAGATTCTGCCCATACAATAGCAGCCAATCTCTTTTTAAAATCTGTAGTGTTACACAAAACTGGTCCCACCTACAAATATGAGCGCAAAGCAATATCAGATAATATAAAAACACAATGACTGAAAAAGGAATAGCAGAATATCAAATGACACAATGAGTAAAAAAGAAAAGACACAATGAGTAAATTAGAAAAAGACACAATGAGTAAACACTTGATACCTTAGATGTCACTTTGTCCCATATATGCCACATACATAACCTATGCCGGGAAGTTGGTAAAACATCTAGTATAGCCCTCTTCATTGCAGATCTTGATCACTAACAATAACTTTAGGTGGATTACCAAAAGCTTTGACATAGTTACGCAATAACCACCTATATGAATCTGCAGTTTCAGATCCAAGAAGAGCAGCACCAAGAGTAACATTTCTGTTGTGGTTATCTATACCAGTGAAAGGTACAAAAACCATATCATACCTGTCATATACGACACAATAACTATAATTAGACACAATGAATATATGACACAATGAATCTTATGACACAATGAATCTTATGACACAATGATATATATGACACATTAACACCATGACACAATGAGTCTTATGACACAATGATATATATGACACAATGATATATATACACAATGATATACATGACACAATGAATAATGTAAGTAATAACACAATGGAAAAAAGACACAATGAAAATATGACACAATGAAGATATTAGAATCATACTTGTTAGATCTATAAGTAGCATCAAATCCAACAACATCACCAAAGATCAAGTAATTATTCTTCATAACATCATCAGCCCAAAATAAACCACCTAATGTTCCATCTTCTTTAACAATATATTCACAAGTAAAATTCGTCAAGTGACCCTTTTTCTTCATAAGAATTTGAACAAGCATATCAACATCATATTCACCAATATATTTATTTAAATCCGTCTTATAATTCTTGAAATCATTTTTCGTCGCACCGACTTCCGCATAACCACCACACAAAGTTCTCAATATATGAAAAGCTCGAACGGGACCAATATTTATACTAGACAAAGCTTGAATTGCACCTTCTTTTACATGATCAACCTTTCTAGCAGCAGGTAAAAGATGCACATCATCTTGATCAACCAACAAGTGGTTGTGCTCTTCCTTGAAATAATAAACAGAGTACTTACTATTAACTAAACGTAGCTTAAGAATCGCTTCACACCCAACTCTCTTAGATGGTTTACTACGCTTCCACTTACATTTATCGTCCTCATCATTTGAAGAATCAAATACTTTTCCCTTTTAAACCCTTGCTTCGAACAAACAAAATACTTCAAAAGTACTTTACCAGCTTGTAAATATTCTGTATGCTTCCTAGCTTTAAAACCACAAGAAAGAGCATATCTTTGGTAAAATGCAAACGCATGCTCAATAGAAACAAACTCCATTCCTACAACAGGTTTAATTGAACTCTTTGCAAAAGGTATATAAGATACTCTGCCAGAACCTGGGGATACACATTGTTGGCCAACATCTTTGTAATTTTCAGCATCTATATGAATAAAACAGCATGTCATAAAAACAACATGTCATAAAAAGACACAATGAATCCCCAATCATGATACAATGAACCTTTACAAAAGACACATTATAAGCATCTTTCATGACACAATGAACCTTCACAAAAGACACATTATAAGCAGCTTTCATGACACAATGAATCCCCAAACATGACACAATAAACCTTCACAAAGAGATGACACAAAGATAGATTTTGACACAATCATGCTTGGTTGACACAATGAACCTAACCTGACACAATCAGTATAAATAGTATCATATAACTCACCTAACATTTATAAAATATGTTCAACAACAAATTGATAATGTCCAGAGTAATCTAACAGTATAGACACAATGACGATACAAAAGACACAATGATGATACCTATGACACAATGATGATACCTATGACACAATGATGATGTCAATCATAACAAAATTCACAGAAAATCATACAGTATAGACAGAACGATGATCAAAATGACAAAATTACGGTGCCAAAATTAACATACTTGTCACACCCTCGCTTAGAGCGGAAG
Source organism: Flaveria linearis (assembly GCA_024085815.1). Lineage (NCBI taxonomy): Eukaryota > Viridiplantae > Streptophyta > Magnoliopsida > Asterales > Asteraceae > Flaveria > Flaveria linearis. The sequence continues at coordinate 55,406,946 of CM044015.1, read as the reverse complement.
CACGAGGATGCGACGGACGGGATCGTCATAACACTTGGTATAAATACAGAGATATAATACATGCAATCTTCTCGTGTCATGACGTCCCCCGACACAATGGTGACTTGTGTCGTGGTTAGTCAGTTCCACGACTATCATAGTCTTATTGATTCTAAATCCAAATACAAATGTTCAAATAGAAACAAACGACAAATATTACATATGCAAATCTATTGAAATCCTGAGGTCTCTGCTAAGGCATCTGCACTAGCTATCCTTTTTGATTATGTTCACCTGAAAAGATATGCTCAAAAATGTCAACACATAATGTTGGTGAGTTCCGCAGGTTTAAATTTAAAACATTTGATACTGTATAGAATTTGATATGGAATCATACTGCAATCACAAACCACATAACATGTGTTTAAAGACAACCAAACCTAATGACGTTATGCATATAAATCTGACGGAATATATTCACCCATGGCCTGATTGCTGGCAGCTGTAGTCGGTAACTCACAAGTAAAACCGATCTGTCGAGGGTGGGGGTGTCAACCCAGTAGTACTACCAATACCTAACCGTTGGTTTCCAAACCCGGGAATTAATGGTTGTAAGAATCATAGAATAACACCATGTATGCATGCAAAACAGTATCACATTGATTCCAAGTATGAAAACAAAATATACAGTGTACAGCATTGAAAACGGGTGAGCATACTTTTCCCCCATTGATTGAAAACATTGAAAAACTTGTATAAACATAAAAACGGGTCCCGAAACTCAACTTGAATTGATGTAATGTATATGAACAAGAACTTCAAAGAATTAAGCAATGCACGATCAAGCACGATCAATACCTATTATTAATTGTAACTAAGTCTTTAAAATGTGTTTATTGCGAATAAATATATTTGGTAAGATTCGGGTTGGTTTGGTTTAACACGTGACACGTACACAAATGGATGTATATATGTTTACAAGATTAAGTTTGAAATTAACGTTAAATCAAGGATTAGAATTATGGGGTTTTAAATAGGTATTAAGTTTACAAAGTATTTATTTGCATTTTGATTCCATTAGGAGGATTATACATGTATGTTTAAATATTTTAGAATGATATAGAAATGATAAGGTTTAATATGTAATTTATAATTATCTAAGGATAATTATAAATAGTATTTTGATTATTGATAAGATATTAATCTTATTATTAGTTAAAATATATTTTATAAGAAATAATCAACAATTTCATTTGTAAATAATTTGTGAATTTATAAAATATATTAATATAGTGTCCATTTTTATAAAAATAATTATTTATAATATTTATAAATAATTTATGTATGACTTCTATGATTTTCGTGATTATTTCATAGTTATACACGGTTTAGAATCCATTTTATAAAAATAAGTATTTTTAATGTTTATAAATAATATTTTATAAAAATTTATTAAGGTTTTAAATAAAATAAATTTACAGAAAATAATTATATAGGATTTAAAATATGGGAGATTTATAATATTTGTTTTTATAATTTTTAGGAATTTTTATATTTTTAAATGATTAAAAAGCTTTAAAAAAATAAAAGAGGTTGCCCGGGGTCGAACCCGGGACCTCTCACATGCACACACACAGCCCAAACCAGTGAACCAAAGCATACAGCCACGATAGAACTCCCCCCGAATTATTTTTAAACTTATTCTTCCAGTTTCCCCAATTTCGAAGAACCCTAATCCGATTTGATCCAAATTGAAGATCAAATCGATGTTAATAATCAAATTAATGTTAGGGCTTTTAATCCCTATGTAAAATCGAGTATATGGGTATGTTCAATTACCTGTTTATGTTTCGGATTATGGATGAACACTTCGAAGAACAACCGCGGCTAACTCGGATTCGAATGGTGATCAAACGTTGATGAAATTCAAATTGTTTGCACAGAAAGCTTCTAATGATATCAATGATCAAAAGCCCTATGTTATTTGTTAGTTATAAGGCTCGGAAGGTGACTGTTGATCGAGTTGCAGGTCGAGAATAAGGGTGAAGATTAAACTCTACGATTGTGTCCTTTTATAGCAATTGGAATTCAGTGGACGATTGGAAACGACAAAATGTTCCTAATTATGCGATTACTTTTGTTTATTTTTGTGTTTAGTGCTCGATTTAGTGCCGCACTTCGACCGAAAGTTAAAGTGGTCGATTATTGGTTCTAGAAGCTGTAATGTGAATGATTAAATGCGTGTGTTAGGTTCGAATTTTGTCCACGAGCGATTTGGTATAATTTTCGGTGTTTAAAACCGAGTATTTCGTGGTTTTTGAAGTCGCCGGAGGTCGCCGGATTTTTGGCCGGACGGCGGCCGGAAAATCGGGGGTGGGCGGGTTGGTTTTGTAAATTCGGGAATTACAGAATTAACCCCTTGACTTCTATTATTATTATTTTATGCTATGAATTTGTTTTTGAAGTTTTAAAAATTGTCCAACAGCCCCCTGGACTATTATTATTATTATTATTATTATTATTATTATTATTATTATTATTATTATTATTATTATTATTATATTAGCATCATTATTATTATTATATTATTATTATTATTATTTTTATTTTTATTTTATTATCATTATTTGTATTTTTATAATTATTTAACATCAACATATCAAACTTACTTATTTATAAAATTAACTTTTAATAGTAAAAAAAAACGAGATGTTACAGTCTCCCCTACTTCAGGAAATTTCGTCCCGAAATTTATTCACGAGGAGGCTGAAACGAAAAGATGAGGGTACTTGAACTTCATTTGGTCCTCACGTTCCCAGGTGAACTCTGGACCTCGCCTTGAGTTCCACCTCACTCGGACAATTGGGATTTTGCTGCGTTTTAATTGTTTGACCTCCCGATCCATTATTTCTATTGGTTCTTCCACAAAATGGAGTTTCTCATCAATCTTGATTTCTTCAATTGGCACATGTAAGGAGTCGTCCGCCAAACACTTCTTGAGGTTTGACACGTGAAAAGTATCGTGTACACCGCTGAGTTCTTGTGGCAACCTCAATCGGTAAGCCACCAGACCGATTCTTTCTGTAATCTCGAATGGTCCTACGTATCGAGGGGCTAACTTCCCTTTCTTTCCAAATCGTACAATCCCTTTCCAGGGAGAGACTTTGAGTAAGACGTGATCTCCAACAATGAATTCTAGGGGCTTCCGACGGTTGTCGGCATAGCTCTTTTGGCGATCTATTGCAGCTTTTAGTCTGTCTTTAATTTGGAAAATCTTGTCAGTCGTTTCTTGAATGATTTCTGGGCCTGTTAGCTGGCTTTCACCAATCTCAGCCCAACAAACAGGGGATCTACATTTCCTCCCGTATAATGCTTCAAATGGAGCGCATCCAATGCTTGTGTGGTAACTGTTGTTGTAAGAGAACTCAATCAATGGTAAATGAGTATCCCAGCTACCACCAAAATCGATTACACAAGCTCTAAGCATGTCTTCCAACTTTTGTATCGTTCGTTCACTTTGGCCATCCGTTTGTGGGTGATAGGCGGTACTCATATCTAGTCGAGTGCCCATCGCTTTCTGCAACGTCTGCCAAAAGCGTGAAGTAAATCGACTGTCTTGGTCGGATATGATTGACACCGGCACCCCATGCCGTGTCACGACTTCCTTGATGTACAATCTTGCCAGCTTATCCATTTTATAATCTTCTCGGATAGGCAAGAAGTGAGCAGATTTTGTCAGTCGATCCACTACGACCCATATCGAGTCGTGTCCGCTTGGCGTTCTCGGGAGTTTGGTAATGAAATCCATGGTGATGTTCTCCCATTTCCACTCGGGAATTTCAGGTTGTTGCAATAGTCCTGATGGCTTCTGATGTTCAGCTTTTACCTTGGAACACGTCAAGCGTTTGCTCACATATAGAGCAATGTCTTTCTTCATACCCGGCCACCAGTATAGATCCTTCAGATCATGGTACATCTTGTCTGCACGGGGATGAACAGAATATCGAGTCTTGTGTGCTTCATCCAAGACTAGTGTGCGTACGCCTCCCCATTTGGGAACCCATATGCGATCAATGAAATAATATGCGCCGTCATCCTTGCGATTCATTTGTTTATCCAACCCTCGGAATTCTTCTCCTGCAAGGTTTTCTTCTTTTAGAGCCTCACCTTGCGCGCTTTGAATTTGAGCTTTCAAGTTTGTTTGTATAGTCAATCCCAAAGCTCTAACACGTAGTGGTTTTACGCGTTCTTTACGACTAAGGGCGTCAGCCACCACATTTGCTTTCCCCGGATGATACCGGATTTCGCAATCGTAGTCACTAAGTAGTTCTACCCATGTCGTTGTCGCATGTTGAGCTCTTTCTGATTCAGGATGTGTTGAAGGCTCTTATGATCAGTGTAGATGATGCATTTGGTTCCATACAGATAGTGCCTCCATATCTTCAGTGCAAAAACTACGGCGCCCAACTCCAAATCATGAGTCGTGTAGTTCTTTTCGTGCACCTTTAGTTGTCGTGAGGCGTAAGCAATCACCTTATCTCTTTGCATTAACACACATCCCAATCCCTGATGCGAAGCATCGCAATACACCACGAAGTCATCAGTTCCGTCCGAAGGGATAGTATTGGAGCATTGCACAGTTTTTCCTTTAGCGTCTGGAAAGCTTGTTCTTGTGCATGTCCCCAATCAAACTTCTTATCCTTCTGGGTTAGCATAGTCAACGGTTGTGCGATTTTTGAAAAGTTCACAATAAACCGTCGATAATACCCGGCCAATCCTAAAAATTGTTGGATTTCTGATGGCGTTTGGGGTGTATCCCATTTCTTCACAGCTTCAATTTTGCCGGGGTCCACGGGAATTCCATCTTTGTTAACCACAAGGCCCAAAAACTTCACTTCCTGGAGCCAGAACTCACACTTCGAGAATTTAGCGAAAAGTTTCTCTTCCCGCAATAGTTCAAGAATTGCTCGGAGGTGTTTCTCGTGATCTTCTTTCGAACAAGAATAGATAAGTATATCGTCTATGAACACGATCACGAACTTATCCAAGTATGGTTTGCACACCCGATTCATCAGATCCATGAACACAGCTGGTGCATTAGTCAATCCGAATGGCATGACTAAAAACTCATAGTGCCCATAACGAGTCCTGAACGCTGTCTTCGGTATATCATCTTCAAAAACTCTCAGTTGATGATATCCAGAATGAAGATCAATCTTGGAGAAATATGAAGCTCCTTGTAATTGATCAAACAAATCATCAATTCTGGGAAGAGGGTATCGATTCTTCACCGTCAACTTGTTCAGCTCGCGATAATCGATACACATATGAAATGACCCGTCTTTCTTCTTGACAAATAGAACCGGTGCTCCCCATGGTGAATGACTCGGCCGATGAATCCCTTCTCCAGTAGCTCTTGTAGTTGGCTGGATAATTCCTGCATTTCAGATGGTGCTAACCGATATGGTGCTTTTGCTACCGGCGTAGCTCCAGGAACCAACTCGATACGAAATTCCGCCTGACGTAGAGGAGGTAAACCCAACAAATCATCAGGAAATACTTCCGGATAATCTCGCACCACAGGAATATCTGCCAACTTGATGTCTTCTTTTTTCTTTTCTACAACATAAGCCAGGAGTGCATAGCACTGCTTCCGTAGACATCGTCGCGTCTTCATGCAGGAAATAAGCTTCAGAGTTCTTCCTGGTCGTTCTCCTTGAATCTTGAGTACCTCCCCATTAGGCATGGGGATTCGTACTACTTTCTCTCGACAAACGATCTCGGCTCCGTGCTTTGACAACCAATCCATTCCCACGATTACGTCGAAGCTCCCTAGCTCGAAAGGTATTAAGTCTATGTCGAAAGCATGGTCTTCTAATATTATGGAGCACTGTTTAATGATCTTATCTGCTGGTACGAATCTACCGTTGGCCATTTCTATGGAAAAGCTAGTTTCTAGCATACTCGGTTTCAGGTCAAGCATGTGTGCAAAATCAGAAGATATGAAGCTGTTATCTGCTCCCGTATCAAACAATATAGATGCGAAGTGATCGTTGATGTAACACCCGAAGTTCGACCTTTTGATGGGTTGTGCGACTGAGCCTCAGTCGCCTGGGATTTATGCGACTGGACGTTCAACCGCATGCTATTCGGCCGATTGAAGCTCAACCGTACGATTGAAGTTCAACCGCCCGAATGAAGGACGAACCGCATGGAACACATGCGACTGGGGTCCAATCGCACGGTGTTCATGCGACTGAAGGTCCAGTCGCCCCTGGACCAGATGCGAATGAGCTATGGGTATAAAAGGGAGCAGCTCCATTCTCCTTCCCAACACTTGCATAATTCAGTCGGGAAGAGAGCAGAGAGCGACCGAGAGAAGAGAAAGAAAGAGGGAAAGTGCTGACCGAGCTCCGGATTTGTCGAGAAGCTAGCCAAATCGAAGCTCATCAACTCCTACCTGTTAATGTGAGTTCTAGGACCCCTCATTTACATGTTTTCTAACGATTTTGGGGCTGGAATCACATATAAACCCTATTTTTGAAATAGTGTAAGTTTGACCCATTTGGGTAAATCTTGAGTAATATGTTTATAGTAAGAATTAGGACTTGTTTATGTTTGTATGATGTCCTAGTATGAATCCCTGAGGCTTGAGAGGGTCGAATTGGGCTGAAAATGGGTTTATGATGAGTTTGGGGGCGGGAGTTCGCGACTGCAGTTTATGAAGAACTCCAGTCGCTGCCCAGTTAGGGTTATGCGACTGAAGGGCCATTCGGCCGAATGAGGAATAGTTAATGTCCAATCGCACGATTGAGGCTCAGACGCACGATTGAGCCTCAGTCGCATGATGGATTGTGCGATTGGGGATTTTCGGTCGCACAGGTCCAATCGCATAGTAGTTCAGTCGCACGGTTAAGAGTTAGTCGCATATAGCCCAGTCGTATAGTGTCTATTCGTGCGGAAGAAAGTCCAGTCGCACGATTGTATGCCCATTCGCATGACAGCCCAATCGCACGGTCCAGTCGCATGGAGGACATGCGACTGGGATAGGTTCAGTCGCCCATGAAGGGCTGATGTGAGTGATGATGCTATGTATGATTACGTATGTATGATGCTATGTATGATGATGAATGTATGATGATGAATGTATGATGAGTGTGTATGTTCCTTGTAATTGTGTATGCTTATCTTTCCGAAACTTTATGAATAACGAGAATGAACGAATGAAGTATTATGTAACGTAAAGTGAAAGATAATGAAAGAGGAACATGATGATGAATGCATGTATTAACGAATGAACGAAAGAAGAATGATGATGAATACATTCATTAATGAACGAACAATTATGTCTTGCAATCATTGAATAACGCGATTGGTCCTTCTCTGTGATTGACCATGGTCATGGTACCTCTACCGCTTACCTCTAGTACTGTGGCATACGTTTTGTTGTTCATATGTTGACTTCGGTCCGGTAGCTAATAACGATCGGGGTGTAGCATATGGTATTGGTACAATTCACCTTTCAATGTGCAAGTAAGTATGAACGGGATTCTTGTCATTCGACCACAGTAATCATAGCCAAGTGCTATGAAGTGGGTAAAGCCTGACAGAATCCATACGAGAAGTTAAAGATAACGATGTATAACGAATGATGAAGATAATAATGAATATTATCTCTGTGTACGTATGATGTGTGAACGCATGTATGAAAGGATACTTTTAATGAGTAAAAGTATGTTTTATTATAAAACTAGAACTCACTCAGCAACGCTGACTTTTTATGTGTTTCCAGTTGGCAGGTAGTGTTGCTGAGGATGGCACGAGGCGACTACTCAGCTCTTTTGGGATGGCATTCATCTTTTGATTATGCTGCCACATCATGTGTTGTGGGCCCGTAATGCACGCAACACATCATGTTGCATGCAAGTGCAAGATTTCTTGAGAATCCTGATAAACAGGATTATTTAAGAAATCTTCTTTATGAAGAAAAATATATGTTTGAATTTAATATCTTCTACTAGAGGTCACTGTTTAGGACCATTTTGTACATAGAGAAGATGAAATCTTTTGTAGTAAAGCTTTTATGATGAAATGAGAATGTATATTTTATAAATTCCGCTGCGTTATTCCATTATGTTTATATTAAATGTATGTTTTACGTGTGATGATGACCAACTGTGAGGTGCCCGGGATCGGGGCCTTACAAGTTGGTATCAGAGCCAAAGTTTAAGTGAAATGGGTAAATTTTTAAAATAAACCTAAACTTAAACTAAGAAATGGGACAGAAAGGGGATGAATGCCATCTGAGTAGTTGCGTGCCATCAGGTATTTTTATTAAAGTTAATCATGATTTCGTGCACATGATATGTGTTTATGTGTACTGTTAGACTTAGATACTGATGTAGTCAGGACAGGTAATGCTCGGGTGCGAAGAGTAAAGTAAGTGGCTAATCACAACTGGCCACTGTAATTAGGGACTTACTATACTTGACATAAACTGAGCTATTTCCTTGAATGACCGTGTTGGTGTTTGAATCTTTCAGTGTGATAGAAGATGGTCGGTGGTAGATCATCTAAAGCTTCCGTGGTGGTGGACGTGGTGCTGAACCGCGTAACACGCGAGGGAGGTCTAGGACAGAGAAAGTAGTTCATGAGGAAGACGAGATTCCTCATCAGGAGGAGGCAGACAAAGCGCGAATTTGAGGGCCTCGGTGAAAGAGGCAGTGGTCGAGGAAGTGCACCAGGTCATGCAGACGATCTTACCGTCTGTAGTGACCGAAGTGATAAAGGCAGTACGTGAAGACGATAGACGAGGGAGGAATCGGTCCTCAGGTAGACGGCAACAGGCGGAAGCAGAAACGGTACTATCTGATGATGAAGAAGGAGAGGAAGAAGAGCAGGTACGGGAGACAGCCCGGGGTTGTAACTATGGGGCATTTATGAGGTGCAAGCCCCTGACTTTGATGGTTCTGGTACTGCTACTGATGCTCACCAATGGGTGATGGAAATGGAGGCTGTCCTCGATATTAGTGATTGCCAGGAGGACAAGAAGGTGAAGTTTGCTACCCACTCTTTCACAGGGTCGGCTTTGTGCTGGTGGAACAATATAGTTCAAGCCGAGGGTAGCAGGGCTATAGGGAAAATGAAGTGGGCTGAGTTGAAAAAGCTGGTGATTGAGGAATTCAGTCCTCGTCGGGAAATGGATAGAGTTAAGAGAGAGTTCCTGCAGTTGGAGGCGGGGACGATGACCCACCAACAATACACCACCAAGTTTAACGAATTGGCGCTGTTGGTGCCAGAGCAGGTGACGCCGGTGTCTCGAAAGATTAACCGGTATATTCAGGGGCTGCCAGCTGTAATTCGTTGGCACTTGATTTCTGCCCGACCAAGCACTTTCAGGTCGGCAGTGGATTTGGCGGGAAGGTTATTCGATGAACGGGCTGCGTTGGTAAAGGCTGAGGGTAGCAAGAAGGGAAGTGGAGAGAAGAACTGGCAGGGGAAGAGATTTGGTCGGGGTGATACTACGACGAGTAACAAGAAGGCGAGGGTGGATGACCACCGTGTGGTCGTGTCTGGAGCTGGGTGAGGAAGTGTGGTAAGTGTGGAAAGGAGCACTCAGGGGAGTGCAAATGGGGATCCAACCTCTGTTTTAAGTGTGGGAAGACAGGGCACATATCAAAGGATTACCGGATGGGCAAGTGTTTCAACTGTGGGGAAAGTGGTCATATGAGTAGGGACTGTAAGAAGCCGAGGGCTGAGGCTTCAGGGGTAAAGAAGACGGGAAGTGAAGGTCCGAGAGCAAGCGCCAGGGCTTTCACAATGACGCAGGAAGAGGCTAGGACGGACCCCGATGTAGTGTCCGGTACGTTTCTGGTGAACCAAACTGTAGCCTCTGTATTATTCGATTCGGGTGCCAGTAGGAGTTTTATTTCTGCTGCTTTTTGTGCTAAATTGCCCGTTAGTAGGAGACGTGTGGATGTGCCGTTTGATGTAGAGACTGCTATAGGAAAAACCACCAGGATTTCTGAGGTAATTGAGGATTGCGATGTAGAACTGGAGGGTCACAAATTCCCAGTTAAACCATTTGCGATGACGTTAGGCGGTTTCGATTTGGTGCTTGGAATGGATTGGTTGGCGGATTTTGAGGCGAACATTGTGTGTCGCAAGAAGATGGTCAGTTTGACAGCGCCCGACGGTAGTTCAGTGACAGTTTATGGGGATCGGGTTACTACGATTCCGAAAGCGATCTCGATGGCAGTGGCGGGGAAATGTATGAGGCGTGGATGTAGCGCCTTCTTATGTTACGTAAAAGATGTAGAAACGCCAACACCACGATTGTCTGATGTTCCGGTTGTGCGTGAATTCCCAGACGTGTTCCCGGAAGATTTATCGGGACTGCCACCTGACAGAGAGATCGAGTTCCAGATTGATCTGATACCAGGCGCTCAACCTGTTGCCAAAGCACCATATCGATTGGCCCCTACAGAGATGAAAGAGTTGATGGAGCAGTTACAAGAGCTGTTGGATAAGGGGTTTATCCGACCGAGTATCTCACCTTGGGGTGCTCCGGTCCTGTTTGTAAAGAAGAAGGACGGTAGTATGAGGATGTGCATCGACTACCGCGAGCTGAATAAGTTGACGGTAAAGAACAGATACCCCTTGCCGAGGATCGACGACTTGTTTGATCAACTTCAGGGTGCGAGTTGGTTTTCACGAATAGATCTTCGATCAGGCTACCATCAACTGAAGGTGAAGGAGCAGGATATCCCTAAAACAGCTTTTCGTACGCTCTATGGTCACTATGAGTTCCTTGTCATGTCGTTTGGGTTGACCAATGCGCCAGCTGCTTTTATGGACCTGATGAACAGGGTGTGCCGACCGATGTTGGATAAATCAGTGATTGTATTCATTGATGACATCTTGATTTATTCGAAGAACGAGACTAAGCATGCCGGTCACATTTGCGAAGTTCTGGAGACGTTGAGAAGGGAGAAATTGTATGCAAAATTCTCCAAGTGCGCATTTTGGTTGCGTGAGGTCCAATTCTTGGGTCACGTGGTAAATCCGGATGGGATTCTGGTTGATCCGGCGAAGGTGGAGGCGGTAATGCAATGGAAGTCTCCGAAGACGCCGTCCGAGATCCGTAGTTTCTTGGGTTTGGCGGGTTACTACCGAAGGTTCATCCAAGACTTTTCCAAAATTGCTTCTCCACTGACAAAGTTGACCCGGAAAGATGTAAAGTTTATATGGGGTCAAGCTCAAGAAAAAGCATTTGAAGAACTGAAGACAAGATTGACCCAGGCTCCGGTTCTGTCATTACCCGAGGGAAGCGAAGATCTAGTGGTTTATTCTGATGCTTCTTATTCGGGATTGGGATGCGTGTTGATGCAGAGGGGAAAGGTGATAGCTTATGCATCCCGGCAGTTGAAAGTCCATGAGGTTAATTACCCTACTCATGCCTTGGAGCTCGCAGCTGTGGTTTTCGCGTTGAAGATTTGGCGGCACTATTTGTACGGGACGAAGTGCACCATCTTCACGGACCACAAGAGCTTGAAGTACTTCTTCGAGCAAAAAGATCTGAATATGAGGCAACGGCGATGGTTGGAGCTTATAAAGGACTATGATTGTGAGATCCATTACCATCCGGGCAAAGCCAACGTGGTGGCGGATGCCCTTAGCCGAAAGGAGAGGCCCGAGCCAATTCGGGTGAAGGCGTACCAACTAATCATGACCTCCGACGTGATGAAACAGGTCAAAGGGTTCCAAGATGAAGCTTTGAAAGACGAACATCTTAACTCTGAACGAATGAGAGGTCTGGTCGCAGAATTGGGTGAGAACGCAACGGGTGTTAGAACCTGGTTTGGGCGTATGTGGATTCCTCGTCTTGGGGGTCTGCGAATGAAGATTATGGATGAAGCTCATAAGTCTCGATACTCCATTCATCCCGGTGCTACCAAAATGTACCAAGACATGAAGAAAGATTATTGGTGGCCGGGTATGAAACGTGATGTGGTGGAGTATGTGAGTAAATGCCTCACGTGTTTGCAAGTAAAGGCAGAGCACCAGAAGCCGTATGGAAAGATTCAACCGTTGGACATACCGGAATGGAAGTGGGAGCACATCACCATGGATTTTATCACAAAGCTGCCACGTACCCCTAAAGGGTATGATACGATCTGGGTGATTGTGGATCGATTGACGAAGAGTGCTCACTTCTTACCGATGCGCGAGACATATTCGTCCGAAAGGTTGGCCGATCTTTTCATCAAAGAGATTGTGACTCGTCACGGTGTACCAATGTCGATTGTGTCTGATCGCGACACCCGGTTCACATCCAAATTTTGGAAGAAATTCCACGATGCTATGGGGACGAGGCTACATATTAGCACGGCTTATCATCCACAAACTGATGGTCAGTCAGAAAGGACCATTCAGACTTTGGAGGACATGCTCCGGGCATGTGTTATTGACTTCGGTGGAAGTTGGGATGACCACCTGCCGTTAGCTGAATTCTCGTACAACAACAGTTATCATGCCAGTATCGGCATGCCACCCTATGAGATGCTATACGGTAGGAGATGCAGGACACCCGTCTGTTGGGTGAAATTGGTCAGAAAGAATTGGGAAGCGTCGAAGTGGTCGAGGCTACGACTGAAAAGCTCGAAAGAATTAAAGCTTATATGAAGGCGGCCAAAGACCGACAAAAATCGTATGCCGACAAACGACGCAGGCCAATTGAGTTCCAGGTGGGAGACCGGGTTATGTTGAAGGTCTCACCTTGGAAGGGGATTATCCGATTCCGAAAGCGGGGTAAGTTGAGTCCGCGGTATATAGGCCCTTTCCGAATCGTTGCTCGAGTAGGAGAGGTGGCCTATAAGTTGGATCTACCAGATGAACTAAGTGGAATCCACCCGACTTTCCACGTGTCTCATCTGAGGAAATGCTTGGCGGACAAGGACATGGTCATTCCACTAGGGGACATCGAGGTAGACGAACGGCTCAACTATGTAGAGCAACCAGTGGCGATCATCGATCGCAAAGAGAAGAGGTTAAGGAATAAAGTGGTTCCCCTTGTGCGTGTACAGTGGCGGCATAGGAAGGGATCAGAGTCAACGTGGGAAACTGAAGAAGAAATGAGGCATCATTACCCACGATTGTTCGAAGAATAACAGGTTTCGGGACGAAACCTAAAATAAGGGGGGTGGACTTGTAACACCCGGAAGTTCGACCTTTTGATGGGTTGTGCGACTGAGCCTCAGTCGCCTGGGATTTATGCGACTGGAGGTTCAACCGCATGCTATTCGGCCGATTGAAGCTCAACCGTACGATTGAAGTTCAACCGCCCGAATGAAGGACGAACCGCATGGAACACATGCGACTGGGTTCCAATCGCACGGTGTTCATGCGACTGAAGGTCCAGTCACCCTGGACCAGATGCGAATGAGCTATGGGTATAAAAGGGGAGCAGCTCCATTCTCCTTCCCAACACTTGCATAATTCAGTCGGGAAGAGAGCAGAGAGCGACCGAGAGAAGAGAAAGAAAGAGGGAAAGTGCTGACCGAGCTCCGGATTTGTCGAGAAGCTAGCCAAATCGAAGCTCATCAACTCCTACCTGTTAATGTGAGTTCTAGGACCCCTCATTTACATGTTTTCTAACGATTTTGGGGCTGGAATCACATATAAACCCTATTTTTGAAATAGTGTAAGTTTGACCCATTTGGGTAAATCTTGAGTAATATGTTTATAGTAAGAATTAGGACTTGTTTATGTTTGTATGATGTCCTAGTATGAATCCCTGAGGCTTGGGAGGGTCGAATTGGGCTGAAAATGGGTTTATGATGAGTTTGGGGGCGGGAGTTCGCGGCTGCAGTTTATGAAGAACTCCAGTCGCTGCCCAGTTAGGGTTATGCGACTGAAGGGCCATTCGGCCGAATGAGGAATAGTTAATGTCCAATCGCACGATTGAGGCTCAGACGCACGATTGAGCCTCAGTCGCATGATGGATTGTGCGATTGGGGATTTTCGGTCGCATAGGTCCAATCGCATAGTAGTTCAGTCGCACGGTTAAGAGTTAGTCGCATATAGCCCAGTCGTATAGTGTCTATTCGTGCGGAAGAAAGTCCAGTCGCACGATTGTATGCCCATTCGCATGACAGCCCATTCGCACGGTCCAGTCGCATGGAGGACATGCGACTGGGATAGGTTCAGTCGCCCATAAAGGGCTGATGTGAGTGATGATGCTATGTATGATTACGTATGTATGATGCTATGTATGATGATGAATGTATGATGATGTGTGTATGTTCCTTGTAATTGTGTATGCTTATCTTTCCGAAACTTTACGAATAACGAGAATGAACGAATGAAGTATTATGTAACGTAAAGTGAAAGATAATGAAAGAGGAACATGATGATGAATGCATGTATTAACGAATGAACGAAAGAAGAATGATGATGAATACATGCATTAATGAACGAACGAATTATGTCTTGCAATCATTGAATAACGCGATTGGTCCTTCTCTGTGATTGACCATAGTCATGGTACCTCTACCGCTTACCTCTAGTACCGTGGCATACGTTTTGTTGTTCACATGTTGACTTCGGCCCGGTAGCTAATAACGATCGGGGTGTAGCATATGGTATTGGTACAATTCACCTTTCAATGTGCAAGTAAGTATGAACGGGATTCTTGTCATTCGACCACAGTAATCATAGCCAAGTGCTATGAAGTGGGTAAAGCCTGACAGAATCCATACGAGAAGTTAAAGATAACGATGTATAACGAATGATGAAGATAATAATGAATATTATCTCTGTGTACGTATGATGTGTGAACGCATGTATGAAAGGATACTTTTAATGAGTAAAAGTATGTTTTATTATAAAACTAGAACTCACTCAGCAACGCTGACTTTTTATGTGTTTCCAGTTGGCAGGTAGTGTTGCTGAGGATGGCACGAGGCAACTACTCAGCTCTTTTGGGATGGCATTCATCTTTTGATTATGCTGCCACATCATGTGTTGTGGGCCCGTAATGCACGCAACACATCATGTTGCATGCAAGTGCAAGATTTCTTGAGAATCCTGATAAACAGGATTATTTAAGAAATCTTCTTTATGAAGAAAAATATATGTTTGAATTTAATATCTTCTACTAGAGGTCACTGTTTAGGACCATTTTGTACATAGAGAAGATGAAATCTTTTGTAGTAAAGCTTTTATGATGAAATGAGAATGTATATTTTATAAATTCCGCTGCGTTATTCCATTATGTTTATATTAAATGTATGTTTTACGTGTGATGATGACCAACTGTGAGGTGCCCGGGATCGGGGCCTTACAGTTGAGAAGATACGTACCAGTGATGACATTGGGATCTTGACGGGCATCATTAGCTCCAATGACAAAGGCACGTCCTCTTGCAGCATTTCCTTGATTTCCCTGGGCTGGATTACCAGCTATAGCCAGCAGTTGCTGCTGGTTATTGCCTTGTTGACCGGGTGCTCTGTTCTATCGGGGACACTTGTTTCGGAAGTGATCAAGACCTCCGCATTCATAGCATGCCCTGGTGTTCCCGGCGGGGTTAACCGCATTGATGGGCATGACCAGGTTTGGCGCAGTTCTGCAATCTTTCGCCCAATGACCCAAGCGCCTACAGTTCGTGCATTCCCGACACTGCTTTGCTGGGGGATGGTGCTAATTACACTTGTTGCACTTGGGGTGCGGTCCCGTGTAATCCTTTGTCCGTTGAGTTACGGCAACAAAGTTTCTGGTAGTTTTGGCCCTCTTATCAAACTTTCCAGTACCAGACCGACTTGTTTCCCCAGTCTCTTTCCTTTCTCCGCTCCCTTACCCAGTACTCCTGTTCTTACCATCTCGTCAGTGAGAGCGCCCGCTTTCAGAATAGCGTTCTGGATTGTGGGAGGAGCAGCTGCAGTTACCATCACCCGGATTTGAGGCGCGAGTCCCCAAATGTATCTTTCTATCCTCTTGGACTCCGGGGTGACTAAGTGTGGAACTAATCTAGCCAACCCGTGGAATCGGTCAGTATAAGCTGCATGCCCTGCCCCTACCATAGCATGATTCCAGAACTCATGTTCAAGCTTCTGCATCTCGTTGAGGGGCAGTATTCCTCGGTAATCAAGGCTTTGAATTCATCCCAGGTCATCTGTATCGCAGATTCCCTTCCCCTAGCTTGAACCTGGGTGTTCCACCAGGTTAATGCTCTGCCCTGCAGTGAGCACGTAACATACTTGATCCGCTGGCTGTCGAGGCATTCACTAATGTCGATCACAGACTCCATTTTCTCAAGCCATCTAGTCAGGGCTATCGCCCCGCCATTCCCATCGAATTCGTGGGGTTTGCAAGCCACAAACTCTTTATATGTGCATCCCCGTTTAGTATGGTTGACGCCAGTTTTGTTTCCATTTATTCCACCAATGCCAATATCATCCACTACCCCTTGGTTATGTTGGCCGTTGGTGTTATGATCCCCGTGGAGAGGTTGATTCAGCAGGGTGTCGCTTACTTACGTCACAATTGTAGGAACTAATGCAGCTAGCTGCTGAGCAATCATAGCAGCTATATCAGGATTGCCAGTTTCCTGATTATTTTCGGCTGGAGCACCACCAGCTCTTGATGGTATACCCCTTCTCCTATTTTGTGGGGCTTCAGCTTCTTGGTTGGTTTTGCGTGTGACTCTTTTAGGTGCCATCTTCTTACTACAGAAAGATGGAAATTTTAGTCACCGCATGATTTCACTCAATAATTCATAATAACCTATGCTTCGGTCCATCACGATCATTATGTAGCCCAAGTTAAGCATATTCTTAGTATACCGGTGATGCTTATATATAGGGTTCCCCGCAGCGTTCCCACCACATCCACGATATACCTTGAATAATACTTGAACTAGTTACATAACATCTTAATTTTCCTTAGCATCTACTCAAATAATAACGTTTTGTGTGGGTAGAGGGTATCATTCATGTATTCCTTATTCATTCTAAGCATTAATCAGTAGTTACTGAAATGCTAAGTAGAAGAATGTCCAATAAAGATTAAGGTCAATTGTCATGATTGGAAATACTATAAAGGCTTTAAGTAGGACAGGACTTGAGTATATGATAATGTTTGATTGCCTTTAACAAGGACTTACTAGCATTATGACCCTAGCACCCTAGGGTATAGAATAGAAACGCGTAATACTCATGATCGTTACCTCATGGTAAGGTTAGCCAGACTTCTCATGCATGGCGAATTACAATTACGTGTGCACCCGTAATGGTAATCTACCTTGCATGATCACCCTTAGCTTCACTTGCCCCAAGTTAACATTATAGTATTATTTAGATTTAGCAAGCACAAATAATGTAATGTCCTTATGTCCATGAGCCAGTATTCCAATAATAGCATGTAATAGCAAATAAGCATATAAGCACATAACTGCATACCCGTCATACTTTCAGGATTTCAGTCATAACCATGATAGGGTCGGATTTTAATATCACCGAAGTTCCCTAATAATATGATTTTGTACGCATACAAGCGTAAAGTTCTAATATGAAAGTATCCCACGTAGAAAAACTAAGAGTATTAATGTCTTTCTCAGAATGTTCAGATAATACGTGTATATGTATAAAGTCAAGTATGTAGGAACATACTTGAATATTATTAGGTATATAGGAATATACATGTATATTAAGTTCATAGACTTAATATACTTGACCCATTTGCCTTGTAGATTTGTGTATTGACCATAGTGTATCACTCATCCCAGAAATCCCCAGGTAGCGTAACGGTCTCGCAATGAGATTTATACGAATACGCTTGCCTTAGCTCGAAGGCCTTTTACCAGGAAATCCAGAATACAGGTGTCTATGTGTCACACCAATCATGAAAGACATTTAGGTAAAATCAAATGCACATAATCCCTAGCATGCATTCTATATAAAGGTTCTTAGGTTATAGTCTAGGTCGAATTCTCCACCTAAATCTCTATAACCAAGGCTCTGATACAATCTGTCACACCCTCGCTTAGAGCGGAAACACGAGGATGCGACGGACGGGATCGTCATAACACTTGGTATAAATACAAAGATATAATACATGCAATCTTCTCGTGTCATGACGTCCCCCGACATAATGGTGACTTGTGTCGCGGTTAGTCAGTTCCACGACTATCATAGTCTTATTGATTCTAAATCCAAATACACAATGTTCAAATATGGAAACAAACGACAAATATTACATATGCAAATCTATTGAAATCCTGAGGTCTCTGCTAAGGCATCTGCACTAGCTATCCTCTTTGATTATGTTCACCTGAAAAGATATGCTCAAAAATGTCAACACATAATGTTGGTGAGTTTCACAGGTTTAAATTTAAAACATTTGATGTTGTATAGAATTTGATATGGAATCATACTGCAAGCACAAACCACATAACATGTGTTTAAAGACAACCAAACCTAATGACGTTATGCATATAAATCTAACGGAATATATTCACCCATGGCCTGATTGCTGGCAGCTGTAGTCGGTAACTCACAAGTAAAACCGATCTGTCGAGGGTGGGGGTGTCAACCCAGTAGTACTACCAATACCTAACCGTTGGTTCCCAAACCGGGAAATAATGGTTGTAAGAATCATAGAATAACACCATGTATGCATGCAAAACAGTATCACATTGATTCCAAGTATGAAAACAAAATATACAGTGTACAACATTGAAAACGGATGAGCATACTTTTCCCCCATTGATTGAAAACATTGAAAAACTTGTATAAACATAAAAAGGGGCCACGAAACTCACCTTGAATTGATGTAATGTATATGAACAAGAACTTCAAAGAATTAAGCAATGCACGATCAAGCACGATCAATACCTATTATTAATTGTAACTAAGTCTTTAAAATGTGTTTATTGCGAATAAATATATTTGGTAAGATTCGGGTTGGTTTGGTTTAACACGTGACACGTATACAAATGGATGTATATATGTTTACAAGATTAAGTTTGAAATTAACGTTAAATCAAGGATTAGAATTATGGGGTTTTAAGTAGGTATTAAGTTTACAAAGTATTTATTTGCATTTTGATTCCATTAGGAGGATTATACATGTATGTTTAAATATTTTAGAATGATATAGAAATGATAAGGTTTAATATGTAATTTATAATTATCTAAGGATAATTATAAATAGTATTTTGATTATTGATAAGATATTAATCTTCTTATTAGTTAAAATATATTTTATAAGAAATAATCTACAATTTCATTTGTAAATAATTTGTGAATTTATAAAATATATTAATATAGTGTCCATTTTTTAAAAAATAATTATTTATAATATTTATAAATAATTTATGTATGACTTCTATGATTTTCGTGATTATTTCATAGTTATACACGGTTTAGAATCCATTTTATAAACATAAGTATTTTTAATGTTTATAAATAATATTTTATAAAAATTTATTAAGGTTTTTAAATAAAATAAATTTACAGAAAATAATTATATAGGATTTAAAATATGGGAGATTTATAATATTTGTTTTTATAATTTTTAGGAATTTTTGTATATTTTTAAAATGATTAAAAAGCTTTAAAAAATAAAAGAGGTTGCCCGGGGTTGAGCCCGGGACCTCTCACATGCACACACACAGCCCAAACCAGTGAACCAAAGCATACAGCCGCGATAGAACTCCGCCCGAATTATTTTTAAACTTATTCTTCCAGTTTCCCCAATTTCGAAGAACCCTAATCCGATTTGATCCAAATTGAAGATCAAATCGATGTTAATAATCAAATTAATGTTAGGGCTTTTAATCCCTATGTAAAATCGAGTATATGGGTATGTTCAATTACCTGTTTATATTTCGGATTATGGATGAACACTTCGAAGAACAACCGCGGCTAACTCGGATTCGAATGGTGATCAAACGTTGATGAAATTCAAATTGTTTGCACAGAAAGCTTCTAATGATATCAATGATCAAAAGCCCTATGTTATTTGTTAGTTATAAGGCTCGGAAGGTGACTGTTGATCGAGTTGCAGGTCGAGAATGAGGGTGAAGATTAAACTCTACGATTGTGTCCTTTTATAGCAATTGGAATTCAGTGGACGATTGGAAACGACAAAATGTTCCTAATTATGCGATTTCTTTTGTTTATTTTTGTGTTTAGTGCTCGATTTAGTGCCGCACTTTGACCGAAAGTTAAAGTGGTCGATTATTGGTTCTAGAAGCTGTAATTTGAATGATTAAATGCGTGTGTTAGGTTCGAATTTTGTCCACGAGCGATTTGGTATAATTTTCGGTGTTTAAAACCGAGTATTTCGTGGTTTTTGAAGTCGCCGGAGGTCGTCGGATTTTTGGCCGGACGGCGGCCGGAAAATCGGGGGGTGGGCGGGTTGGTTTTGTAAATTCGGGAATTACAGAATTAACCCCTTGACTTCTATTATTATTATTTTATGCTATGAATTTGTTTTTGAAGTTTTAAAAATTGTCCAACAGCCCCCTGGACTATTATTATTATTATTATTATTATTATTATTATTAGCATTATTATTATTATTATTATTATTATTATTATTATTATTATTATTATTATTATTATTTTTATTATCATTATTAGTATTTTTATAATTATTTAACATCAACATATCAAACTTACTTATTTATAAAATTAACTTTTAATAGTAAAAAAAATACGAGATGTTACAATACTATTTCAATTGCAGTATATAATCGTCCTCATACGTACCAAACTGATCATCTCTCGTCGACATCGCTGAAGTAATTGATGTAAAACAATCTTCAACGATTGAAATTGAAAATTCGATTGTTTGAATCTTCAACGATTGATCAATTGAAAATTTCAAAGATTCGATTGTTTGAATCTTCAACGATAAAGTGAAAAATTTGTTGAAAACCTCAATCGTACAGTGTAATGGTCGACATCGCTGAAGTATTGAAAATTCTGTTAATAAATTACACTTCCTAAAATACCCCTCCTTCTATTTTAAAAATATGCCACATGTCAATCCCTGATCGCTTCTCACACTTTTTACATAATATTGACTTTGTATTTGAACCCTATTCATGAACTAAAACAGACTAAAGAATTTGGAACCTTCCTATCCATCTATAGATTGCAAGTGCATTTCTGATAGTTTTAAAATATAACCCTAAAATAGATTGCAAATTATAGTTGATTGGTTTTCCAATCCAAAAACAAATTGACTCTATCCCTATCGAACAAGTAATATAATGAGTTTTTACAAGTTGTATTACACTAAAATTGTAAATCTAAACGTGTTGGATTCTTGCTTATTCAAACAAGCAATTAAAGGTTTCCAAACTCACTTGTCCTATGCAAATAAAAAGAAACCCCATACGCGTTTTCTACTACAAAACAATTTTAGATATTTCATCAAATCAAGGGTCTTAAATAATTAATTAAGGGTATCAATTTTCCTAAATTATAATATCAATTTTTAAATGAAAAGATGAATCATTTCATATCCTTTTCAATTTATAAGCATATCATGGTTTCGATTTACCTCAAATCATGTTATGTTTCAAGTTCAACTCACCGATCATTTTACGCCTTCATTGATCTATTTAATATGATTCACACCCCAAGTTTTAAATCATAAAAGCTTTTTTACAAAGTCTCAATTCAATGCTCATATATACGAATCTCGATTGCAATATTAGAAGTGGTCTGCAAGATTCAAGGATTTCGATTTTGATTTCAAGATAAACTTTAGTATTTTTTTACATATATTTAACTGATTTATGTTTTTGTTTATGAAAGCATAAAACTTTGATTTAGTTTTAATTGGTGTAGGTATAAAATTGATTTATGTTTTTGGTCAACAAAAAGAGAAAATTACATAATGGTCCCTGTGGTTTAATCAAATTGCATGTTTGGTCCCTAAACTTAAAAATTGCAAAGAGAGTCCAAACTTTTATGTAATTATTGCATGTTTGGTCCCTGGCATCAATTCAAGCTCTATGTTGCATTATCTCGAGTTACATAGACATGAATTGAAATTATTAATATTACACAATGATGGTAAAATTACAAAAACAACATCAAATTTTGTATACAAAGAAGTTTTCAAATGTTTATGGATATTCTCACTTCTCATGTTCAATATAATTTGTTTATTACTTAAATTTCTTATTTATAAGTTTATTTCATTGCGTATTTATACTATTTATACTTAATATTGATAAAGAAAAGCTATTAATATTAGTTATAGATGATTTTAAAAAATTAAACATAAAAATCAATATACAAAGTATTAATAATATTATTATGACTTACGGACCTTTTTAATCAAAAATAATTTTTAATAATTGAACCCGTGTATTACATTGGTAGTCTAGTATTAATTAAAAGATCGAGGAAGACTTTTCCAATAAAAAAACTCCGTTCATGTCCCCATTGAATTAATTAACCATTATTCCAAATGAACTAAAACAGCCTAAAGAATTTGGAACCTTCCTATCCATCTACTGTTACCAATGTTTTCAGAATCGGATCGGACGTCGAACCGGATGCCTTACTGGTTTGGTGGTCGGACCGGTCGGACCGGATGGACCGGATTTAACTATATTTTAATTATATTTATATATGTAATTAAATATAAGTAATTTATATATGATTTATACATATATTTTATAGTTATATATAAAACTTAACTATATTTGTATATCCAAAGTACTAATTTATGGTTTAACACCCCGTTTTTACCCACTAAAATAATATATATATATATATATATGTATATTGAAAACCGGTTGGAACCGGCGCCCCGGTTCGCCAGTCCAACCGCCGGTTCGGTTTCAACCGGCCGGTTCAAAGCTACCAAAACGAACCACCCTGGATCGGATCGGCCAGGCACCCGAATCACGGTCCGACCGGCCGGATTGTTACAATATCTATACCACAAATATATTGTAAATACGGATAGCCGTCATTAAATACCTCCATTATATGATGTTGCTTTTTTATCAATAAAAAAATTAGCACGATTAAGAGTGAATCTCTTTTTTTTAACAGCAAGGCGAAATTATTTTATTAATAATCAAACTTTAGCTAGAGGATAAAAAACAAACTTATATAAAGTCACCAAGATGTAAAAAAAAAAAAGAAGGAAAAAAAAACAATCAATCTAAACATTAATGTAAACAAGAATATCAAGATCTACCTTAACATGGATGTCGACAGCAGAAATCAAAAATAGAAACAGAAATCGAAATTGGAAAATAGTGAAAAACACGAGGTAAGTAAAATAATCCAGAAAACATGAGTAATAGACTCTTTATCATCATTGTTTAAAAGGAAATTCAGATATTTAATTGTCTACAATCTTTGAGTTAAACTCTTTTTGGGTTATGCTAACAAAATGTTCTAAGTCACAATTTATCTTTCGTAGGAATAATATAGAAGATCTCCTAATTTACCCTCAAAGAAAATAGGAATTGTAATACCCTGGGTTTCATGATCGTCATATAAGTGGCTTACACTTGCACTACAAGAAAAACGCCCTATAGCGATGATCTATATCGACAACAAATTCATCGGTACATGGGACTCTATAGCGACAACATGCCGTTACTATAACGTTTGAAAGAGTTTTGACTATCAAACCTACAGCGAGGACATTTCATCACTATAGAGTTGGGTTGGGTAGGAAATTAAGGTGCCATTCTGAAAACTTTTCCTGACCACAGGTTTATCATCACTATATTCTTTTTTGATTTTTTGTTGGAAGTTTTGTAAGGATCAAACATTTGGATTACACTATAGTTTAGAGATGAACAATTTGGAACACGAGGAAGCTGCATACCAGCATGCGACAGAAAGCAGTTTCGCATGCATGCGAAAATGCATGCATGCGAACAAAAGTCAAGCGAGTCGCGTATGCATGCGAAAGGCATGCAAGTCGCTCAGCCTAACGAAATGGTGATGCGAATCGCATGCGAGATGCGAATCGCATGCGAGATGCGAATAGCATGCATGCGAAATCTTACAGACGTGTATATATTTGTACATACGAGTTCAGTTTTAAGAGTGCTTCAATTTACCAAAAGTTAGTCTAGATAGTTTTGTGTTTTCTCTGTTTATTTCGCTCAATTGAGCAGATCACGTGTTGTGATTTTCCACCCTCGGGTGAGATCGATCTTGTATCGATTATCATTGTAATTGTTCTTCATTGAATAAACATTTCATTTACAATGATTTTGTTGTAAACATTGAAAACACCTTGGTATCTAGATTGCTTTAAAGTTGATTGTTCACCCGTCTTCGCGTATTATCAAGTGCAACAATTCAAACGAAGTGAGATCGATCGGATTTTCGGGATTTTACATTTGGTATCAGAGCAAGGTGTTGCTCTTGATACAACGGATCATTATTCCGCGATCTTCCGTTCGAGGACGTTAAACAAGCTCAAAAGTTGAAGACCGCACACCAAGTGTTTGTGAAAATGCTCAAGAGACTTTGTTGCATGATTTTATGAAGATTTGAAGCTCAAAAGTTGCTGCATCAAAGTCAATTATCGAAGTGTGCGAGAACCTTTATTGAAGAAAGGTTTATTCATCAATTCCGCTGATGCGAGAACCTTCACTCGAAAGGTTTTGTTGAAGATTGAAGACCTCAAAACTATAGCATAATCCAAGGGGGAGATTGTAAGGATCAAACATTTGGATTACACTATAGTTTAGAGATGAACAATTTGGAACACGAGGAAGCTGCATACCAGCATGCGACAGAAAGCAGTTTCGCATGCATGCGAAAATGCATGCATGCGAACAAAAGTCAAGCGAGTCGCGTATGCATGCGAAAGGCATGCAAGTCGCTCAGCCTAACGAAATGGTGATGCGAATCGCATGCGAGATGCGAATCGCATGCGAGATGCGAATAGCATGCATGCGAAATCTTACAGACGTGTATATATTTGTACATACGAGTTCAGTTTTAAGGGTGCTTCAATTTACCAAAAGTTAGTCTAGATAGTTTTGTGTTTTCTCTGTTTATTTCGCTCAATTGAGCAGATCACGTGTTGTGATTTTCCACCCTCGGGTGAGATCGATCTTGTATCGATTATCATTGTAATTGTTCTTCATTGAATAAACATTTCATTTACAATGATTTTGTTGTAAACATTGAAAACACCTTGGTATCTAGATTGCTTTAAAGTTGATTGTTCACCCGTCTTCGCGTATTATCAAGTGCAACAATTCAAACGAAGTGAGATCGATCGGATTTTCTGGATTTTACAAGTTTATTGAAGTTAGGAGACTTAATAGGCCTGCATATAAACTACGAAGTATAAAAAGCGTATAAAGTTGAGAATCCTACTTTACCCATGTGTTCATATGCTTTTACATGAGAAGAAGAGACGTAACAAAACTAATGACTTAATTGATGGTTATGCTGGAAATCTAACAACGAATGATAGAAATCCATCAGTGATGCTATGTCAGATTGAAGTCATGCCATGAGTTTATTACTGACAAATAAGACCAAAAGGTCACCAATATGGTGTTTACAACGTACTTGGTGCACAAGCGTCACACTTAAGCACGGTCACTAGACTATTGTATCTTGTAATATCACAAGACATGATATTTTGTTCTGATTACACATTTTAGCGAATTATAGTTTAAACATAAGATGTAAACATTGAAACTGAATTTAAATATATAGTATATATATTTGCAAGGCACTAGTGTTGGGTCTCTCCTTTAAAAAAAATTATACACTACAAGAAAAATGACATTCAGCAAGGACAAAAGTCCTCGCTAAATGTTAGAATGTCCTCACTGAAGATGTATAGCGAGGACATGTCCTCGCTGGAATTTCCTCGCCAAAGCCCCGTGGCTATAGGTCTACAGCAAGGATAGTCAACGAATACAGCGAGTACATCTCTGATTTTTGAAAAAGTAATTAAATATCCTACAGCAAGGACTTTGTCCTCACTATAAAATTTACTTTAAATAATTATAAAAATACATATAACATATATATTTATACATTATACATGTATAAATGTATTATAAACGTATTTGTTAATATATTTATACATTATACGTGTATTTATTAAATACCCTACAGCAAGGACAAAGTCCTTGCTGTATTTTAGAGAGGACTTTTTGTATTATTTTATTTTGTCATTGCTAAAGACTTTAGAGAGGACTTTGTCCTTGCTGAATGACTGGGAATTTCACAGCCATTTTTGCTGTAAATGCAGCTTCCCGCCCAGAATTTTTCTGGGTCAATGCATGTTCTGTTTTCCAGATTTCCATCAAACACCAATGATATAATCAATCATACAACCAAAATATCATCATACCATAATCGGTTACATAATCTAATATCAATATCTAAGTTCAAATGATAAATTTGGTTACATAATTTAATACCAAGATCTAAGTTCATAAGAAACATTAGGATAACCTAGTCAGAGTTGTCGCTCTCGCAATCAGAGTCAAATTCAATCACAATATTGTGTTCTGCCAAACCTTTTACAACATTTTCCAATTTAGTAGCAAGGCGCGTATATTTTTTCTTTGATGATGCTAGCTTTTCATTGACTTGTTCTTGGGTGTAGACAGATGGTGGTGGGGTAGATGGTCCTTGACTAGAAGATGATGAAGTGTATCGGGCCAAACCGGGTACAACATGTCCACGACCCCTGTTAAACCCACGACGTGTACCCAATACCTGATCCATGATCTGCTTTTCTGTCAACGGGTTAGCTGCACCTTCTTGTCGGCTCAGTAGGTCATTCATTTCATCCTGTATAGTTACAAAATAATAAATAATCAATGTTATATAAATCTAATCATTTATGCAAATTAACCGAAGTACCTAAAACTAAAAATTGCCAAATACCTAACTGATTACTTACATATTGTTGTTGAGCAAGTTGTGGTAATGGGATTTTCCCATTTTAAAAGCACCTCTCCTTGAAATTCTCGATTAGACTCGGATATTTTCCATCAATCTGACGTTGTACGTAACACATGAAATAAAGTGAATACGTATAGTTAATAACAATTAAACAAAAAATGCACAAAACCTATACTACATACTACCAAACTTACATTATAATTTTATATTATATATATATATATATATATATATATATATATATATGCTTTAAAAGTGACTTACACGGTCATGTCTGATCGATACAATAGACTTGGTCCCATGGTAACTTGGGTAGCGGTGACGGGATCTATTACTTTTGTTCACCGCCGAGCGGCGAATATTGTCTTCGCTGCAGTAGGAATTGACCATCTCATTCTACATCTCAAGCGTCACGCCCTCGGGAACCTTCTGGCGAATGGCTTCTCTGTTTTCCAACCCCCCAAGTTTGGTGAAATTATTTAACTTGAACCTGTGTTTTGCACCAGAATAGAGTTCGGCGCAAAGCTTCATGATACCAGTCTCAAATGGGATTTTGTAGCCCGGATGATCAAGATAAGGTGCCAGATTAAAATAAGTTTGTAATTTATTAAAAAATATATATAATAATTAGCAACATAGTATGTTATTTAAAGTTTCAATATATTAAACAATCTTAACCTCCAATTGGGGCCATATGGCAGTCATCGCCTCATCGGGGACATCTTTCCAAGATTTATAGTTCAGTGGGATTGTAGTCCTTATAGTAACCCCGAGAAGATTTACGAAGTCACTTGAGTTATCCCCCACCGGTCTCATAGTTTGCTGGTCCTCAAAGTCAAAGACAATAGGAAATGGCTTACAACCATTCTTTTCCCATCGTTTGCGCAACCCCTTGTTTGTAGTCTTCCTCCTTTTATTAGATGACCCTACAAATTCAAGTGAACAAATAAAAAATACAAGTAAACAAGACCTTGTAAAAATAAATGCAAATCAAGTAAACATCTTACCAATCGCCGCACAGCCTGAAGCGGGGTTCCATCCTCCCGGTGGAGGATCACCATGACCATCACCATCGTGTCCACTAACATCCACATCAGCCATCTGAAAATCCAAACAACAATACGAACTAGTTTTTTCGAGATCAATAGAAATACAACCCAATAAACATATTAACAATATAAAAGCATAACAAAAGTCAATACATATATTGATTTCAATTAAAGTTCTTTTTCTTGTAGTGATAATTTCTAGCTAGTTGGATATGCTGATAATGTGTATATTTCTGATACAAATAGAGCATGGTCACAATTAGGTTACCTATTTATATACGATAGGATGAAGATTTCTAAGAGATTGACAAAGCAAACCACCACATCAAAATTATTAGATCATAGGGAACTTACAACAATATATGACACGAGTCGTGAATACATACGATGATCTAATACATACAAGAATCATATGGTTTAGAAAAAAAATTAAAAAGATCGCGAGAGTTGAGTACATCAACGATCAAGTTAAACACTACCATAAAATATTTAACTCTACACACGTGAATACATACGATGATCTAATATTTTTTATTTTTTTCAACATATCAGTTTGTCTTTTATCTTACTTTTATGTGGGAGTATAAAATGACAAAATTTGTATAGTTTACAAAGGAAGTAAAATAATTATTGTAGAAATTACCAGCTTTTACTCCTATTTGATGATTACGAGTTTATTGCACATAATAACTATACTATACGTTGAAATTGCAGATAATATTGATCATACGTACAATAAAGTTTAATTTAGCGTTGTGTTAAACTTTCTTCATCTCATCACCTCATTTTTATTTATTGCACTCATTTTTAACTTGTTAGCTTTTATTTTTACATTAGCTAAAGGTGCGGTAGTAGATAGTAAAGAAGGTATATTTTCTCTCTCGTTTTCTGCCCCCTGCGTCCCTGCTCCGGCGTCCTCCACTCCTCCGGCAGCCGACACCCTGCTCCGGCGTCCTCCATTCCTCCGGCACCCGCACTCCCGCAGTCCCGCTGTCCCGCTGCCCGCAGGCCAGGCCCCAGCTTTGCCTGAAGGCTGAAGTCCCGAAGCCCGACCGTCGAGGCTCGACTGCTCTCCGGCGAGGCGGCGACCTGCAACCTGCTCTACTTCTACCTGTAAAATCCGACCTCCACGCCGCTCCAGCCTTCAACGCTCCAGTCTTCACCGCTCCAGCCTTGTGTCGCAGATCTGGTAAGCTGAACTTGTGTCGCCGCTCCAGCCTTCACCGCCGGTCGCTGGCGCAAATCCAGCCGCCGACACAGGTCGCCTCATCGTTGATGGTTGTAAAATCCTAATGTCGGGGGATCAGCGGCGGCAGCAAGATCCGAAGGAATGGGAAGAAGTACAACGCAGGAAAGGAAGAGATCGTCACGGTGAAGGTACGAGCAAGGTTTTATCCAAATTCTTTGTGTCTAATATTCCGCCGAAGTGTTCTTCACAAGATCTCAAGGAAGCTTTGGGAGGTTTTGGTAGATTCGAAGGGTCGTATATTGCTAGAAAACTGGACAAGTGGGGTAAACGTTTTGCTTTTGTGTCGTTCTCGGAGGTTGGTGACGGTAAAAGAATGGCGGAAGAGATGAAGGATGTGTGGATCAGATCGTACAAGTTATTCATTACCATTGCTAGGTTTGTGGACGGTGGAAAGGTGCAGCAGCCAGTCACAGATAACGCTCGGAAGACGTCTACGCTCAAGCAACAAACTCAGGCAAAACCTAACACCGAGGTGCCGGAAGGAGGGGGGTTAGTTCCTACACTAAGGGTTTGAATGACTCGACAGTCGGGAATGGACGCTCTTTCGTGGATTCGTTGTTGAACATAAACAAGATTGACGTGATTAAGGTGGACGATATTGTGGAGCGATTCTCCAACTGGAATGGGGTGGCACTTGTTGGTAGGGTTGTGGGGTTTAACATTTTGTGCAGGTTGAATGTGCTGCTACGTAAGATGGAGTACCGTACCGTGGAGATAAAGTATCTCGGAGGTTTCAATGTTGCTTTAATATTTCAAGAATCTGATATGATGGAAGAGTTTCTTGTTAATGAGGCAATGTGGTCTGCATGGTTTGAAAAGTTGGTAAAGTGGGATGATAAAGTGCTTAACGAAGAGGAGCGTATTGCATGGGTTCAAGTGCATGGCGTTCCGGCTCAGCTAGCACTTGATCAGGTATTCGACTTGATTGGTAGTAGGTATGGGAGGGTGATCAAATCGGCTGGTTTGTCGAGTGATGATAACAAATTTTCTTATGCGCTTATCGGAGTGTTGAGCAAAATCCGGAAAAGTATCGTCGATCGGGTGGATATTAGTTGGAGAGACAACACGTTTAATGTTTGGGTTCATGAAGATACTGCAGAGTGGATTCCGGATGGCGTAGCTGAGATCGATGAAGAGGACATATCGGTGAACAAAGACGATGAAGGAATGGGTGATAATGTACAACAAACTGTTGATATGAATAATCCTTGTGAGGATGGTGAATTCGTGAGGAATGAGGCTAGCGAGGGGGTCGAGATTAATGGTAATGGGTCTCAGGGAGTTGGTGTCGAAAGTATTGTGGCTGAGGCTTTGGAAGTTAATACGGATACAGTTACAAGCAGGAAGAAATTTCGGCGACGGTCTTTATTCAAGAACAGGACTGGAAGCAATGGGTCTCATGAGCGTCCTAAGAAGAGGCAAATGGAGAATAATGACTTGTTCGGGCTAGACAAGTTAATTGGCATTTTGTCCGATGCTGACAAATCATTTAGTAATAATGACGACGTGGGAGATGACGTATTCGTTACCCCAGATTTGAACAGAAGTGCGACAGGTACGGGTGATAATGGGTCACATGGGTTGAATGGCATTGAGGGGATTGGTAGAGGGCCGCTTGAAAATGTTATGACCAACGTACAGCAGCTCAACGATTTGGAAGCAACTGAGACTGTGGTGTTAAGTAAAGCCTTAGGGGTGGAAAACTTGGGCGATTTTGTTTCGTCTGTCAAAGAGGTGCTACGCAATGAAGGTTATCAAGAAGGTGATCAATGAATTTCATTTCATTGAATATTCGTGGTTTGGGGAACCCGGGTAAGGTGGTTCGTAGTTTAAGGGTGAAACATGAGGTCAGTTTTCTTTTACTGCAAGAGACGCAATTTGGTTCTATAGATGTGGTTAACTTGTATAGGTATTGGGGTTTTGGGGACTTTGGTTTTGACTGGGTCCCGGCTTCGGGCAGATCAGGTGGTTTGTTGTCTATGTGGGATCCCAAAGTCTTCACTGTCGACAGGGTTATCAAGAATCCTAACTGGTTGATGGTTTCCGGTTTGGTCAAAGATAGTGGGTGTCATTTTCACATTCTTAATGCTTACTTACCACAAAATATTGTTCCTAAGCGTAGAGTGTGGGCGGAGATTAAGGGTTTGGTTGGTGACGGTGATGGTAAATGGGTTGTGGCGGGGGATTTCAATTCGGTCAGGAGCAAGGAAGATCGTCGAAATTCTATTTTCAATTTGGTTGAGACTAATCAATTTAATGATTTCATTGACGAATCGGATTTACACGAGTACTCCTTGAAAGGGAGGCGCTTTACTTTCGTTTCAGGTGACAAGATGAGCCGTATTGATAGGATTTTCGTCAATTGGGATTTCTTTTTGGAATGGCCTAATGTTGATTACATTGCATTGGCGAGGAACAAGTCTGACCATAGTCCTCTGTTACTAAAGACGAGCTCGAGGAATTTTGGCCCGAAACCTTTCAAATTCTATAATTCATGGCTCAATCGGGAGGACTTCGGGGCGGTGGTCAGAAGGACTCTTGAAGCGGAGTTGTTTACGGGTTCCCCGGATACTATCCTATTGTCCAAGTTCAAGTCGCTGCGCAACAACATTTCAACATGGGCTGTGGATACTAAAGCAAAAGAAAGGGAAGAGAAGCGGGTTCTTGAAAGTGAGTTTAATGTGCTCGATCAAGCCTTGGAGAATAGAGATTTGACTGAGGATGAGTCGTGGTCTTTGTGTGAGATCAAGAGGAGGCTTACTGAACTTGATGATTATTATTATAGAGACTTGAAACAGAAGGCTCGATGCAAATGGGCTTCTCATGGGGACGACAATACAAGGTATTTTCATGGTTTCATCAATAAACGCAAGAACTCTAATTATATTCCGGGTCTGGAGGTTTGTGGGAGATGGGAAACTAAACCTGAGATTATCAAGAGGGAGGTTATGGGTTTTTTCCAAGATAAATTTAAGGAGAGAATGTCTACCCGGCCGAATCTAGTATGTCATGGTTTGACGGTATTGTCTAGGGGGGAGGCCAATGGCCTAGTGGCAGATTTTAGTGTTCAGGAGATTAAGAGGGCGGTTTTTGATTGCGGTGCCGATAAAGCCCCGGGGCCTGATGGTTTTAACTTTCGGTTCATTACGCACTTTTGGGATTTATTTGAGAATGATTTTGTCGCCATCCTGGGTCATTATCATCAAGTTGGCCGCTTTAGCTCGGGGGTTGGTTCAGCTTTTATCTCGTTGATTCCCAAGGTCAACGATCCATCGAAATTAGGGGATTTTAGACCTATCAGTCTTATCGGGAGTATCATTAAGGTTGTGTCGAAAATTCTGGCGACCCGGTTGAAGACGTTTTTGGGCAGAATTGTGTCTGAATCTCAGTCGGCTTTCTTATCTGGTAGATATATCCTTGACGGGCCGTTGATGGCCAACGAGGTGATCGCTTGGGCTAAAAAGAGAAACAGAAAGATTTTTTTATTCAAGATCGACTTTGATAAGGCGTATGATAACGTCAATTAGGATTTTCTATTGTCGGTATTATCTCAGATGGGTTTTTGTTCTCTTTGGCGTGAGTGGATTCGGGGTATTCTGGTTTCCTCTAGAGCTTCAGTGTTAGTAAATGGCTCCCCTACGTTCGAATTTAGGTGTCAAAAAGGGATCCGTCAAGGAGACCCTCTTTCTCCATTTTTGTTCATCTTAATTATGGAAGCGTTTTCTGGGATGATGAAACAGGCTAGTGAAATCGGGGCTTTTCATGGTGTCAAGCTTCCTAACGAAGGTCCGGTTTTGTCTCATTTACTTTACGCGGATGATGCCATGATTATGGGAGAATGGTCTCAATTTAATTTTACTAATATAAGGCGCATTCTTCGCATTTTCTATTTATGTTCCGGGCTTAAAATTAATATCCATAAATCGGTGCTGTATGGTGTGGGTGTGGAGGCAGATGAAGTTAAGCAGATGGCAGACTCCTTGGGGTGTAAACCGGGTAATTTTCCATTCTCGTATTTGGGTATCAAGGTGGGGGCAAATATGAATAGGGTGGTTAATTGGGAACCAGTGGTGACTATGTTTAAACGGAGGTTATCAAAGTGGAAAGCCAATACTCTTTCCATAGCTGGCCGCTTAACACTCATAAAGTCGGTCTTGACTAGTTTACCAACGTATTATTTCTTTTATTCAAGGCCCCGAAGAAAGTGATTGGGGTTTTAGAGGGCTTGATGCATCAATTTCTATGGGGTGGGTCGGAGGAGGCTAGGAAGATGAGTTGGGTCCCTTGGGAGGTTGTTACTAAAAGCATTAAGGATGGTGGGTTGGGGATAGCTTCTCTCGAAATTAATAATAATGCCTTGTTAATTAAGTGGCTTTGGAGGTTTTTAAACGAGCCGAATGCTATATGGAGAAGAGTTGTGGCCTCTATACATGGGTCTTCTAGGTGGTGGGGTATCGCTCCAGTTAATAACGCCATCACGGGTGTTTGGAAGAACTACGTTTTATTTTGGAACAAGCTCAAGGTTGAGGGGGTTGGTCTTAATGGTGTTATTCGTGGCAGACTCGGTAATGGAAACAACCTTAGATTTTGGTTGGATACGTGGCTGGGGAATCAACCGTTAAAAGACTTGTACCCGGCTTTATTCTCTATTGAAAAATCGAAGCGGGTTTTGATCGCTGATCATATTCAGGTTACAGGTAGCGCCCGGATTTTCAGGTGGGAATGGATTCGGACTCCTTCTTCTGCAGCCGAGATTATGGATAAACAGCGGTTGGAGGTTCAGGTTCTTAATGTGATGCCGGGTGACAGGATCGACACGTGGGCCTGGTCGCATGGTACGGAAGCTGTCTTCAGTGTGGCTTTTGCGAAGAAGTGGCTACGTGGTCAGGTCAGTAGTGATGCGGGTGATGTTTTCAAGTGGAGCTCTTGGGTCCCAAACAAGTGTAATATCTTTATGTGGCGCGCTTTCTTGGATCGCCTTCCGACGAAGATGGCGTTAGCTAGAAGGCACATTAACATTGACGATACATCGTGCGTTTGGTGTGAGGATGCGGACGAAGACTTAGAGCATGTTCTAACAGGTTGCGCTATCGCTTTGGGATTATGGAACGCTATTGCTACTTGGTGCAAAATTCCTAGACCGTTCGTTTTTCATGTCAAAGATTTGGCCGACCTTTATGATAACAGCGGGGTGACGGGTGTAAAGAAGTTGGTCCTTCAAGGTATTATCATCATTGCGTGTTGGCGTTTGTGGAGAGCTAGGAACGATAAGGTGTTTGATAGAAAAGAGCCGAATGTGACGAAGATGATGGCGGATATTAAATCTTTGGGTTTCCTTTGGTATAAATATAGGTTCAAAAAGGGGGTTGTGGATTGGGATAGATGGTGTGCTTTTGATGTAACATGTAACATGATTTGATTTTGGGTTTGTTGTGGTTTTCGGCTTCTATCTCCGTCTTGGTGATAGTTGTCGGTTTTGGTGTTTTTTATGAAGTTCTCTTTTCAAAAAAAAAAAAGCTAAAGGTGCGGTGTAAAAGCTATCAAGTTGATGCATGACATTAATTACTGGAATTACGAGGAGCAAATGTTGTATATTCTACTGGACTTGCTTCTTTTAATACTAAAAATAATCTTTTGATCTTTGAGAAATATCCCATTATTTTTGTCATGATGATTTATTTTACGAAAATGTTTTCTAACATGTTTTTTGAATTATCATAGAGTACTTGTGAACGTTCTTTGTAGTATTTATGATGAGTTTGATTTAAACATTACATGTGATAAGTCAAAAGAAAGAAGGTACATCATTGCCCCACCACCTTTCCATCCCTATGTGTTCCAGGAAGAAAAGTCTGATATACATGTAATGCTTAGCCATAATGCAAATTGTCCGTACAACTATAAAGTTATTAAAAAGTAATAAAAATAAATTCGTTTGTCAAGTACTACGAGCCAAAGAACACATGATATCAATACGAGATAAATGGAAATATTGAACTTAATTATCTTTTAATAATGAATTGTATTAAGATGATAAAAATGAGTTTTATATTAGTTTTTCCTTTAGTCATGTAACATCCCGTATTTTTATAAAACAATTAAGTTTAATACGTTACCAATTTTTAAAAAACTATAATAATAATCATAATAATAATAATAATAATAATAATAATAATAATAATAATTATAATAATAATAATAATAATAATAATAATAATAATAACAATGATTTAAAAAAAAATGTACAAAAATTGAATTAAAAGTCCAGGGGCTAATTTTATAATTTTTGAAACCTGTTTAGAAACTTGGAACATAAACTAATGAACATAAATGTAGAAGACAAATCAAGGCTCGGCAAAACATCATATGCGAAACCAAAGCCACGCGACAACAACAAGTCACGCGAGAAGCCTACAGTGCGAAAGACCAGATCCATGCGAGTCGCAGACTATGCGAAAGACAGCTGCCGCGCGAAAGCTTGATCCACGCGAAAGGGATCTCGCGCGAGAACTCTATGTTTAGTATAAATAGCTAGTTTTCGTTTTGTAATGAAGCTTTTCATTCATTATCATTGTATCTGTGCGAAATCGCACAAGACCTTTTATAGGTTTCTGATTATCAATTAAATATCATCTTTTGTGATTCAATTCAATCTTCTTCTACTCCAATCTTGTTTATATTCCGCGTTCACAAGATTGAG
Organism: Flaveria linearis; assembly: GCA_024085815.1. Taxonomy (NCBI): domain Eukaryota; kingdom Viridiplantae; phylum Streptophyta; class Magnoliopsida; order Asterales; family Asteraceae; genus Flaveria; species Flaveria linearis. The sequence continues at coordinate 55,371,030 of CM044015.1, read as the reverse complement.
ATCGTGTGTTACTGATCTTTGGGAGTTTTCAGAGGTTTTACAATTGGTATCAGAGCATTAGGCTCTTGAACCACGATTTGGAGAAGAATTGGATTGAGTTCTACCTGATTTTTGAAGAATTAATCATCAATTACCTTAGATTCTGAAATGGCAACGTTATGCTGCTCGATTGTGGAGGATTTGGACTGATTAGAACAGAATTGAACTGAATTAGTGGACCTTAAGCTTAATCTTGATTAAAATTGACTTAAAATTCATTAAAATTGGATTAAAATGGGTTCAATCAAACTTAATCAGTAAATTGGAGGTGAAATTTGCAAGAACAAACAGTTGGTAATCCGTTTCAGCACAAAATCGACGTTTTCGCTTGATCTGCAAGTTCTCGCACGCGAAAAGGTGTTGTTTTCGCAAAGACAGTTATTTCACCTTTTGTGCGATTCGCATAAAAAGGTATCTTTGGAATTTCGCACGAAGCGCTACTTCTCGCGAAAACTCTTTCCACGCGAAACCTGATTTCGCACAAGTTTGTATTTCGCACGCGAATTCTGATTTTAAACTTTCTGCTCATCATGGCTTCAACTACACCGAATTTGAAGCATCTTACTGCTTCACTTCATCTAGACACTGAGATTGGAACTGGTAACAAGCCACCGAGGCTTTTATGTGAAGATGATTATACCGATTGGGCGTTTCGATTTGAGAGATATGTCATTTACACGGAACCTAAAATGTGGAGATCCATTCAGTATGGCCCTTACATTCCGTTGTACAAAAATGACAAAGGAGAAATGGTTCAGAAACCTGAACATTTGTGGGATGAAGACGACATCAAGAGACTGGAATTGGATGATAAGGCGTATGCTGCAATTACTATGGCTCTTACTACTGAGATCTCACAAAAGTTTCAAGAGTTCAGGGGTGCTAAAGTGCTATGGGATGCTCTGGAATCTCAGATAATGGGCAACAAAGACATGAGAGAGAGCAAGAAGGATATGTTGAATCAAGAATTCAACATGTTCAATCACATTGTTGGTGAGGAATTGGAAGCTCAAATGGCCAGGTTTGTTAGACTGGTCATAAAAATGAAGAGTGCTGGTATTACTTTGGAACCCATTACTGTGAACAAGAAGTTACTCAACTCACTTCCTTACAGTTGGAATAACAACTGTACTTTGATAAAGAGAACCAAAGACTTGTATACTCTTCAGTTGACCGATCTCATCTCAACTATCAAGTCTTATGCTATGGATGATAAGCAGCGAGCTGCTAATCATCTCAGTTCTCTAGGTGCTGAAGGAACTGCTCTCTACGCAAAGATGGCTAGTAATCCAAATTACTATGTCAGCTATACACAAATGTGTCAGCAACAACAATCAGGAAGTGCAGCATCTTCATATATGCAACCAGCAGTAACTCATCAAGTTCATGTTCCAGCAGCTCAACATTATTCCCCATCATCCACCAACAAGTCTCTCAACCTCAAGATTCTCATAGTGGTCAACATGCTTATGTTGCTACTACTAATCCATCCAAGCAGACTGTTCAGATTGCTGAGGAGCATCTTGCTCTTTTCACCACATTTATGTCAAGTTATGAAGCTTTTATGGCCGGAAGACTTTCTGCTCCTAATATTCTTGTTGATGATCTTCAACAAGTTAATCCGGATGATGTTGAAGAAAATGACATCAAATATCAGATGGCCATGGTAGTTTACAGGGCGAAGAATTTTGCTAGAAGAACTGGAAGGAAAATGTTTGGTGTTAATAATTCTAGCAAAATCGGTTTCGACAAATCCAACCTGAGGTGTTACAACTATAACAAACCAGGTCATTTCGCCAGAGAGTGTACTGAACCAAAAACAGTTCAAAATGAAGCCCCAAAGAAGATGGTGACTGTGGAGATTGAGCAGAAGAAAGACAAAGCTGGTACTTCTAGTGGCAATAAAGCATTAGTTTCTCAAACTAATGCTGAATACGATTGGTCTGATCAAATGGAGGCCCTTGATCTGACTTTGTCTCATGCACTCATTGCAAAGATTGTGCCAGAACCAGAAGAGGAAGAAAACTTGTTTGCTGAATTCGTGTCTGATGATTTGTTGGAAGGCTTGTTTGCTACAGAAGAAGAAGAGAAGGAGAGAATTGAAGAGGAGAAAGAGAAAGCTGAAAAGAAAGAACAGGTTGAGAAGGTTGATGAAGAAAAGATTGTGTTTGAAGATGACACTGTTGAGCTCACAGTCAAAAGTCCATGTATTGATCCAAAGACTGTTGTTAGTGCTCCAGTGGATGAATCAGATGGTAAATTGAAAGCATTCATGGTGAAGAAGGTCAAAGAAACAGAAGGAGAAACTTCAGAACCCAAGGTATATGATGACTTATGTAAAAATGCATGTGTTGAGAAAGTTCAAAGATACAGAGTTCATAATGAAAGCCTGATAATGGAAGTTGAAAAACTTCAGTATCAAGCGAGTAAACACAAGTCAAATGAAAGGATTTTTAAAGAAAAACTTGAAGGTTTAAATAAAACAATTTATAATTTGAAATTAAATCTTCATGATAAAGAATGTACTAATAATGACTTGACAAATAGAAATAATGAACTCGCTCTAGAAATTAACAGACTCAACAGTGAATTAGCCACGGTTAAATTGACTGTTGAGAAATTTGAACTTTCATCAACGATGGTTGAAGGCATAATCAAGTCACAAATGACTCAGAAAATCAAAGGAGGAAAATGTGGTGTTGGGTTTTCTAACATTGCACCTCCAATTAATCATGATTATTCATGTTTACCTTCCTCTGAGAATATTTGTGATTCTGATATGGTATATGGGATTGGATTTTCTCCATCTCAAAACATAAAACCTTCTGTTAAAATAAACTTATCAGTTGATCCTATCATAGCACCCAAAACTAAACAATCACCTGAAAATCTTTTTGCAGATAAAATGAAGGTGGATGGGTTGGTTGAAGATTGGGAAAGTGATAGTGAGGATGAGAATGAGAATGAATGTTTAAATAATAAGAATGTAAAAGTTTCACAATCTGCATGTACTCAAAATTTGTCTGGAAATGAAAAGAAGGTTGATTTGAATGAGTTGCAATCTAATAGTAAAAATCATTTAAATGAAAATCAAAGGGCTAATCAAAAGGAAAGAATTGAAAATGATTTTAAGAGTCGATTTATTTCTAAGGGTGTAATTGAAAATGAAGAACATATTTTTAAAGAAACGAATTCTCGATTCTTTAAAAATAAACTTCATTATAATGCTAACCTTGTGAATCAAGATGTTTGTAGCCCAGATCTGCAAATGAATAATTCTTCTGCATGCAATCTCACAATTCAAAAGCCTGGTCCTTCTCCAGCACCAATCCGTATTTCTAAGCCTGGTCCTTCTCCAGCACATTTAAAGTCTGGTCCTACTCCAGCAAAGACAAAGACTGTTCATATTCAAACACCAACAATTTCACAAGTCAAAATTGCCAAATCTCCGAATCAAAGTGGTCATAATACTTCAATTTCCTCGAATCTGCAAAAGATGAATTTGCAATTGTCAAACGAAACAAAGATTCGAGAGACTGTGGAGAAAGTTAAACCTAGTCAATCTGACTTTGGTTTTTATGACAATTTTCATAATTGTCATCCACAGTTTGTTTTCCACACACAACTGAAGAGATGCTTTCAGTGTGGAAACACAAATCACTTGGCAAATAATTGTCCTTTTAGACAAAAATCATTAAGTAAACAAAGATTTCATAATTCTATTTCTCATAATAGAAAATTATTTTTCACACGTGGAAAATTATCAAATAATATGAAATCAAAGGTTGCTAATGAGTTTAATATCAAACGGGATAAGAATTTGACCAATGATATAAAAGAAAATGTCAAGCCTAAAAGCATAAATGAAAAAAATGATGTGCAAACAAAATATAATAATCTCAAATCATTTTGTCTTACTGCAACTCAGAATGTGCTCAAGTCATGTTTGACTTGGGTACTAAAATCTAAGTAATTTGTTACTAATGCAGGGACAACCGCAAAAGGCTACTGAAAGTCTATGGCATGTTGATAGCGGTTGTTCAAGACATATGACTGGTAACTTATCATTACTACAAGATGTGCAATCATACAACGGAGGAAGAGTGATATTTGCAGGAGATAGAGGAGGACGAATTACAAAACGGGGTACAGTTACAAATGGCGTCCTGAGTTTTGAGAATGTTAATTTTGTTGAGGAATTAAAACATAACCTGCTAAGTGTGTCTCAAATCTGCGACAAACAATATTCAACACACTTTACTAATAACGAATGCTTAATATTAAAACCAGGTTTTGTTGTTCCAGAAGAATGGGTTTTGATGAGGACTCCGAGAGACAATGACACATATCTTCTTGATATGCATTGTTCTAATTCTTTGGTAACAGCCTCTTGCTTATTATCCAAAGCCTCGGAGAATGATTCCATGTTATGGCATCGTCGATTAGGACATGTCAATTTTAAAAACATGAATAAACTTGTACGTGGAAATCATGTAATTGGTTTACCTGAAAAAGAATATCATTTAACTGAACATTGTTTGTCATGTTCAAAAGGTAAACAACATAAACTTCCTCACAAACCAGTTGCACACAACTCAGTCGAATCAATTTTACAACTCTTACACATGGATCTTTTTGGTCCAGTAAGTGTTCTAAGTTTGGGTCGAAGATCTTATTGTTTGGTTGTTACTGATGACTTTTCAAGATTTACTTGGGTGTTTTTCTTAGCATCTAAGGATGAGACTCCACATCTATTGATCAAATTCATTACTTTGGTGGAGAATCAGACAGAGAAAAGGGTAAAATGCATCAGAAGTGACAATGGGACGGAGTTTTGCAATCAAACTCTGAATGAGTTTTGTGAATCCAAGGGAATTGCCAGACAATTCAGTGCTGCTGGCACTCCACAACAGAATGGGGTTGCAGAAAGAAGAAATAGGACATTAATTGAAGCTGCCAGAACAATGATCTCTGCCGCCAAATTACCTTTATTCTTTTGGGCAGAAGCAGTAAATACTGCATGTTATGTTCAAAATCGTGTGTTAATCAACAAAAGATTAAATAAGACTCCTTATGAAATATTTTATAATCACAAACCCAAAGTTAAATATTTTAAAGCCTTTGGTTGTTGTTGCACTTTGTTACATACAACCGAATCATCTTCAAAATTTTCTGAAAAGGCTGATGAATGTTACTTTGTGGGATATGCCGCCAATAAGGTTGCATATCGTGTTTATAATAAAAGAACTAGACAAATAATCGAGTCATTTAACATTGATTGGCACGAACTTAACATAACTGATGCAGGTTCCGCTCCTTCATGGGTTTATGATTATGAATCTTTGTTCATAAATTTTCATATTTCTAAATCTTCATCTGCAGATTCTAATTCTCAATCAATCACCTTGGATAATCAAATAATTGAGGAACTTCCTTCTTTGATATCTGATGATTCTGCTACTGCTTCATCATCCAAAGATATTCCGACAGCTTCTGTGCCTGTATCTGCCTGTTCTGAGTCTTTAGATATTTCTTCAGAACAAATTCCTACTCAGGAGCTGGAAGAATCGTTGAGTTCTCCGTTATCTTCATCTTCTTCAGACACTATACACACACCGATAGAGATCATTCAGGTTCCATTTGATGAGTCTCCAAATGTGTCAACTGCTTCTGAAATTCCTATTTCAGATGACACAATTGATGAAAATTATGTGCCTCTATCTCAACATACTGAAGAAGTTCTTGATAATGTTGAACATATTACAAATTTGGAAGATGGAATGGTTGCAGATGAGATTCCTCAATTGAGAATACATAAAACTCATCCAACTGAAGCAATCATTGGCCCGTTGCACGAAGGTGTAGTTACCAGAAGTCGATCAGGAGCAATCAACACATGTCTGTATGCTTGCTTTCTATCACAAACAGTGCCCAAGAATGTGGAAATGGCACTTAAAGAAAACAGCTGGATAGAAGCAATGCAGAATGAGTTGATGCAATTCAAGAAGCTCAATGTTTGGCATCTTGTTGAACTACCAAAAGATAAGCTTCCAATTGGAACAAAGTGGATTTTTAGGAATAAGACGGATGAAAAGGGTGTTATAGTTAGAAATAAAGCACGCCTTGTGGTGCAGGGATTTTATCAAGTTGAAGGCTTAGATTATGAAGAAGTGTATGCTCCAGTTGCAAGACTAGAAGCAATACGCATTTTCTTAGCCTTTGCATCATTCATGAACATCAAAGTGTACCAGATGGATGTTAAGACTGCGTTTTTATACGGAGAAATGAAGGAGGAAACTTATGTTTGTCAGCCTCCTGGATTTGAAGACCCAGATCATCCTGATTATGTTTACAAGTTGGATAAGGCTTTATATGGTTTACATCAAGCACCTCGTGCTTGGTATGCAACTCTGACTGAACATTTGCTTGCAAATGGTTATTCAAGAGGTGCAATTGATCAAACCTTATTCATCCGAAAATCAGGCGATGATATCATTTTGGTTCAAATCTACGTCGATGATATTATTTTTGGCTCCACAAATGATAGTATGTGCACGGAGTTCGAAGAAGTGATGAAGAAGAAGTTTGAGATGAGTTCACTTGGAGAAATTTCATTTTTCTTGGGTATTCAGGTTACTCAATCTGAGACTGGTATTCTCATTCATCAAGAAAAGTATGTTCAGACAATTCTTGAGAAATACAAGTTTCAAGACTCCAAAGTAGCTCCAACTCCAATGGCTTCTCGTCCTACTCTTACTCCAGATCCATTAGGAGAATCAGTTGATCAGCATCTTTACAGATCAATGATTGGTTCCCTTATGTATCTCACTGCAAGCAGGCCGGATGTTATGTTCCCTGTTTGTCAGTGTGCCCGCTATCAAAGTGATCCAAAGGAATCACACATGAAAGCTGTCAAGAGGATTTTCAAGTATCTCAAGGGTCAACCCAAACTTGGTCTTTGGTATCCTCGAAATTCCGATTTCAATTTATTTGCTTATACTGACAGTGATTATGGTGGTTGTAACTTAGACAGGAAATCGACCACAGGAGGATGTCAATTCCTGGGCAACCGACTCATTTCTTGGCAGTGTAAAAAGCAGAACACTGTCTCTACATCCACTGCCGAAGCTGAATATGTGGCTGCTTCGAGTTGTTGTTCCCAGCTTGTTTGGATTCAGCAACAACTTCTCGATTATGGTCTCAACATTTATGACACACCAATTTGGTGTGATAACACGGCAGTTTTAAACATCGTAAAAAATCCCATCCAACACTCAAAAACTAAACACATAGACATCCGCATACATTTTATCCGCGACTGTTTTGATCGTAAACTTATTCATATTAAACAAGTGCCGTCAACTGAAAATATTGCTGATTTATTTACCAAGGCGTTTGATCATTCTCGATTTGATTTCCTAGTGCAATCATTGGGAATGATTAACTTTGGATAAATAGGTTTAATGAATCTTCACAAAAAGATTTTTTAGTTTTTAATAATGAATAAAATTGCAATTGTTTCTTTTTCTTAAAAGGACAATCACAATTTTAGGGGGAGAAAATTAGAAAAGCAAGTTCTGAAAAATATTTTTTGGTCTTAGGGGGAGTTAAGATCAAAGGATTGCCAAAATCAAAAAGAAGAATTTTCATGCTTAAATGAGAAATGATATTACAAAGTTCAAAACGAGTATAAGTACTTTCAAAGGCTTAAATACGAATACACTTGGATTATGTTTGATATGTTGATAGGCTTTGCTTTCAGAAATGAAAAGATCATAATTGAGTGATTACACTTGAATTAAAGAAATATGAATTAGTGGGGAACATATCAGGATTCTGTGCCAAAAATGTTCTAACACAGACTGAGAGATATAATCTTGTCATACTCAAGCCTGTATATGATTGATTCAGTGATTATCATAACTCTATATATATATATAAAAGATAAAAATACAAAAAGAAACAAAAAGAGAAAAATACAAAAAGAAAATAATTGAGCAAAAGATGCCAAAAGGAAAAGGCCATATAGGATAAAGATGCCAAGAAGCACAACAAATCAAAAGATATGTCTATATGACATACATACTATATGGTATATATTTTCTGATTTTGAGAATAGTTTTTAATTTGGAAGGCAAAATCGAAAGATGGAGCATGTAAGTCCGAATGGCTTGTAAGTCCTAAACATCTTGAGAGGGCAGACGTAAGTCCGAATGGCTGTCAGTAAGTCCTTAAACTTGTTAATATTCTGGGTTAAGAATTATTTCTCAGGCTAGTTATGCTCAAATAGTTATATTTAGGATTACAATAAATGGTATCACTGATCATCAATGCATGGTTTAAATCAAATTGGGGTGACTTGAAAAATCTCAATAGTGTCTTGAAGGATAATAATAATTCTACAGAAGTTCTGATTGTGGGATCCACTGACTTATATCAAATTAACACAAAACATGATATATATATCACTCATTATGTGTCTGAGTAAAACCTGAAGTATAAGTTTAAAAGGACAAAATATATTGACAATCAACTTAACCAGTTATTTTAAATAAAGCCGGACAGAGTCTTAACTTGACAAAAAGAACTATATGATCTCATTATGAAAATTTATACAAAACAAGCAAATCCAATCTTGATTCTTTAATTGTATTTATTCTTTTGTTATTTTGTTTGTTTGTAAGTGTTTGTTTTTTATTTCACTTTTATAGTGTTTTAGTTTTAGGACAATTACATAACAAGAAAATGTTTGAAAATTGAAGATTCATTAAAATAATTGGTCACTTGGTAAATAACATTTTATGTTGACAAAATTCATTAAAAATAAAAGGATTGAAAAGTTTGAAAAATTTTGAAAAATTTTGAAAACTAACTAATTCACGCGACAGGGAACCTCACGCGAAAAGGAATGTTTCGCGAAAATGTGTTTTCGCGTGACTTGTCTGTGGTATAAAAGGCACAATGTTCTAGAAAAAGCCACTTTTCGCTCAAAACCTACCCGAAAACCCTTTTCGCTCACATACCCGAAATCTCCTCTCGCATACTCCAAACATTACATTATCTCACTTATCTTCTGTTATTTTGATTCACATCATACTCAATACGTGTTTAGTTGATTTTGAAGGTATACCCAGTTTGATTTGGTTACTGTAGAAGAACAATGTTAAGGGGAACTTAACAACTTGAACTTAAAATCTAAATAAATAGACTTAAATGATGAAATTGATCAACGAAATCAACCTAATAGACTTAGGCGACATCAATGATCGGGAACTCACAGTTTAAAAACAAGTTGAAGTGTTAATTTGAAATGTGATTTGTGCGAATCGCACAAGAAGCTGAACAGTCGCGAAAATGATTTCTCGCGTGAATTGGGTTCTCGCATGAGTCTTGTTTTCGCATGAGAACATACGCGTTTTCGCTTGAACTAAGTTTTCACAAAGTTCTTTTGCATGAACTAAGATGTCGCGTGAAAATGCTTATCGCGTGTAAACTAATTTCGCGTGATAAGGCTTTATCGCATAAAATCATTTTTCGCAAGAATTGTTGAATTTCGCATGATTTTGTCATTTCGCATGAGTTGTTTTCGCGTGACAGAAAAATTCTAAAATGTTTCTAAGTGTTGATTCTGTTGTTGTCGTACATGGATTTCTCACTTATAACTTTTGATAAAATCATAAGTGAATTACATGTACACACATGTGACTAAGTCTTGAAATGAAAAATTTTCTAAGTGATAAAATTTTCAAATAATAAGACCTTAAAAGCTAAAATGTTTTAAGTGTTAAAATTCTATATGCATAATTAAGTTATTTTCAAGAGTGTTCTAATTTGATCTTATTGGACAATGCAGATGGCACAAATGATCTTTAACAAGAATCATAATTGTGTTGCTTATTTGGATGAAGTACCGGAAGGAAAGAATTATTTTCTATGATTGAGGGGCTGAAGAACTCGAGGATTGTTTATTCTATTTCTGCTGATCCAACCATCTATGCCGAACTGATAGACTCTTTCTGGAGCACTGCTGCTCTAGAAAAAGACGAAACTGGAAACCAGATTATTACAGCAACTGTGAAGGATAAAAGGGTGATAGTTTCTCAAGCCATACTAAACAGAGTTCTTCTGTTTAATGACCAAGAGGGAGCACCAACAAGATTAGATGATGATACTGTCATGGATTGTCTATCTCGGATGGGTTATGAGTATAGATATCCAAGTTTGGAGAAGAAGTGGTTACCACCATACTGGAAATATTTATTTCATGTGGTAATTCACTGTTTGAGTAATTTGAAGGCTGGAATGGATAGCCTGAGTGCTGTGTTTGGATCTCTACTAGTTTCATTGGTTGATGACATTCCCTTTAGCATTTCTGGGGTTATATTTCAGGAGATGGTAAAGAATGCTACAGCAAATCCTGGAAGGAAGTTCATTATGTACCCGAGATTTATCCAGTTGCTGATAAATGATGCTTATCCTGAGCTTGCTACTCAGAGATCTCCTAAGTATGTAGTACAGACTGTGAAGAAGGAGATTTTCTCACATCTAACTGGAGCCAGAGGCAACAAATGCTCTGGTGAAAGTTTTGCCAAGATTGGAAGATTTTCTGAGATTGAAGAAAATGTCGATGAGCTTGGTGAAGGTGGTGCTCATAATGATGAGGCACAAGCTGGGGCTTCTACCTCCTCTACTAGAGAAAATATTGAGGAAGAGATTGAAAAGCTTTTTGAAGATGAACCTACACATGAAGGAGGAATGGAAGAAGTTGTTCATTCTGCTTCTAGTTCCGATACTGTTAGTGATCAGATAGGGAATGTTCCTTATGTAATTCAGACTGATCCAACTCCTTCTACTCCAACATCATCTCGACCAAGTGAGGAAGAGAGGGACACTGATTATGTCCCGGAAGAGTCTCCAAGTACATCATCGAGACGCAAACGAATGGCAAAAAGAAAAGACTTCCCATCGAGAAAGAGAGGTCGTGGTGGTATTATTCCCAGGAAACCACGAACACAAGTGGTTATTACAGAGGCTGATCAGACCACTTCTTCTGAAGTTCAGAGATCACCTGCAAATATGATCACGAGGGAAGAATCTCATGTTGATACGACTACTGTTAGTCCTGAAACCGAAACAGTCCCTGTTTCTGGAGCATCTAATGTTCCTGTTTCTGGTTTCTCTACACCTCCTCATCAGGAGAATTTGGAGTTTGATGTAGACACACTGTTGAATACTCCTCCTGAGTTTCAGAGGAGAGAAGAATCAACAAGCACTCCAGGTTCTATCACTTTAGAAGAAAGAATAAAGAACCTGGAGAAGGAAATTTTGAAAATATGAAATTGATTGCTGAGTTGAAGAAAAGTAATGAAGAAAAGTCTAATCAGATAACCATGATTCATCTTGACTCAGCTATCAAAGATACCAGATTAGCATCTCTTGAGCAACAAATGAAAAACATATTTGACTACTCATCTGGGTTGGAGAGACAACTAACGAGCTTAGAGAATTTATTTCTCAGACCTACTTTCATCAGCCACAAAACATAAGATCTACTACTGTGGTTGGTGAATCTAGCAGACGATCTCCAAGCCCACCTCCCACTGAGATAGTTCCTGAAAAGGAAACGGTCAACGAAGCCCAAACATCTACTGTACAGCAAAGTGTCAGTCCTACTGAGGATGTTACTATTTCATCTGAAGTACCGATCACTGAAGCGTACACATCTACTGCTTTTGTTGAGCCAGAACACATGGTTACTCTGCCCATTGTTCATGAAAGGGAGGATGAGGAGTTAGTTGATTATGGTGATTCTGATGATGATGAGGATGAAGATGATGAGAATGACGATGAAGATGATAATGGTGATGATAATGATGATGGAGATAATGATGGAAATGATGGTGGAGATGATGGTGGAGATGATGGTGGAGATGGTGGAAATGTTACAGGTTCTTCTTCAAGTCCTACTGGAGAGACTAACACTGACAATGTCGATAGACCAAGTGTTAGTAATCCAGAAGGATATGATCCAATAGACCCAGCCACAGAAAGTGTGTATGAAAAGGAATTATATTCTTTTCAACAAACTTCATCTGAAACTATTGAAGAAGAACTTGATATTTTTGAAGATCTGGAGGAACAGACTGAGTACACAGATATTTTGGCAACAATCTTCAAGAATTATTCAAGGACATTAATCTTGAAGAAGGAGAAATTCCTACAGAGACTGTGAGTGGTGAAACTCCTACTGATACTACAAAGACAGATAATACTGGTCAGATTGCACTATACACTAGAGGAGGTTTACAATTCAAAGCACCACCACCACCTACTGAAGCTCACTTTCTGTTTATATCTAAGCCAAAACAAAAGTATGGTGAAATGTCTCACGTAATCAGCTGGGCTTATGATGGTGAGAAAAGAATGTATGTTATAAAGAGAAGAAATGGGGAGATTGATTATTTAAAGAGCACACAAGACTTTCATACTTTACGTGCTGCTGATTTATACTCTATGGGCAAAGCTCCATTCTTCAATGAGAGTAATCACAGTGAAGCTGAGCTCATGAGATCCATGATTAGAAGGGAGATGCGCACAAACTTCAAAGACTTTAAGACTGCAAAATCGAAGTTGATAGATGACTCAACACGAATTGATGAAAATACTAAAGCTCCAATGAAGATACGAGTCTATCAACATCCTAAATTTATCAGAAAAGTCCCTGTGCATGCTCCAGTTCCTCCAAACTCTTTGAAGCAACTTCTATCCTGGAGATGTGAAAAGGATTCCGGTCACGCTGTGATCAAATGTATAGACAAGTCTTATAGAATCATTGATCCAGCAGACTTAATGAAGTTTGGCAAAGACGACTTATCCAAGCTGTTACACTGCCCTATCTCAGCTGATGAGTCTGTTTACTTTCTATCTTGCCAGTACGTATGGATGATTGACCGGATCCTGAGGAATAAATGGTATGCTTATGCTGGATCTTACACTAAGGCGAACATTGACTTTGATTGATTATGTTTCACCGAGCCTAGGGGGAGATTGTAGAAGACAAATCAAGGCTCGGCAAAACATCATATGCGAAACCAAAGCCACGCGACAACAACAAGTCACGCGAGAAGCCTACAGTGCGAAAGACCAGATCCATGCGAGTCGCAGACTATGCGAAAGACAGCTGCCGCGCGAAAGCTTGATCCACGCGAAAGGGATCTCGCGCGAGAACTCTATGTTTAGTATAAATAGCTAGTTTTCGTTTTGTAATGAAGCTTTTCATTCATTATCATTGTATCTGTGCGAAATCGCACAAGACCTTTTATAGGTTTCTGATTATCAATTAAATATCATCTTTTGTGATTCAATTCAATCTTCTTCTACTCCAATCTTGTTTATATTCCGCGTTCACAAGATTGAGATCGTGTGTTACTGATCTTTGAGAGTTTTCAGAGGTTTTACAATAAAAACCACAGGGACCAAAGTTGTAATTTTTTTAAATTACCCAAACCGCCCCCCCCCCCTCTCCCCGTCGATTCTTCACCGCCGACCACCAAACTCCGGTGGCCCTCCGACAACTCTAAAACCACCGAAAAACTCGGTTTTACTGCTCAAAACGCACCAAATCGACTCGTGGGTCAGTCTCGAATCTATCCACACACTTTAATCGTTCGGAAACCACTCACGAACCCACTAAACCGACCCACTTTCACTTCGGCCGAAAGTACCAACCACGAATCCACTAAACTTCAATAATAGACTAATTAAATCGCATATCTACGATTATAAATCTGTTCCTAAACTAACTCAGTTTTCAATTCATCAAAAACACATACGAAATTCCACCTCGATTACCCTTTGAAGCCGCGACCTGCAACTCATTCGATTCCTATCTTATATGCTCCATTACACGAAATTGATAAAGGGTTTTTGATCATTATCACCCTTTGAAACTTCTTGTGCAATCAATTTGGTTAACATCATCATTTGGGCATCGAACCAGTGATACCTCATTCGCGACCTGTTCGTGCTCACATCTCAATCGAAATCGTTCGAAAACAGGTAATTAAACACATACACACACTCGATTTAACATGGGGGAACAAAGCCCCATGAATGTAACCGTATACTCAAGTTCAATTTTGGGAAATTCAGATTAGGGTTCATATGAATTTGGGGGTAATGGCTTAACTCAACTTAAAAACAAATGGAACTAAGATTAATCGCGGCTATAAGCCTTTGGTTCAGTGGTATGCGTGTGGCATGGTGAGCTAGAGGTCACGGGTTCGAACCCGAGCCTCTGCAATTATTTTTTTACACCTTTTTAAACTTCTAAAAATTATAGAAAAATTCTTAAAATGATAAAAATCAATTTTATATACTCTGTTTATTTTTAAACCATCAACCTTATTTTCTGTAATTTTTCTTTAAATTTAAACCTTTATAAAATAATATAACAAAGACATTTATTTTAATTATATTTTTTTTAAAAATGGATTCTTTTAAATAAATGGTAAGGAAATCAGATTCAATATAAAACTCCTTTTATAAAATCCCAATATTTTTAAAAATCATCTAATTATTTTTCTGAAAATTTATTTCTTTAAAAACCTTATTTAATTATTTTCTTATATAATTATTATAAATGTTATAAATAGTTATTTTTATAAAAATGAACTTTAAATAATATTTAAATCATCAAATTATTAATGAATATTATATCATTTTTAAATTATGGATTAATCGTGATAAATGCAGGAATTATATTTTCACAAATTATTTACAAATATAACTATAGGTTATTTTTCTATAAGATATACCTTAATTAATAGATTAGACTAATAAATTATTATTATCATTATACTTATTCTTATCAACATTATTAACTTTATTAATATTACTATATCATTACGAATATAATTCGGTAATAATACAATTATTATTATAATTATGATTATGATTATCTTTAATAACAATACCATTATTATCATTAATATCAATATTAGTAATATTATTGTAACATGGTGTTGTTTGTATATCAAATCGTGCACGTCAACCGAACCAACCCAAATCCAACCAAATATATCCATTCACGTGGAATACATATTAAAGACTTAGTTACAATTAATACATAGGTGTTGATCGTGTTTGGACGTGCATTACATTATTCTGTGAAGTTTGTGGTTCATTACATCAATCCAAGGTGAGTTTCGTGGCCCCTTTTTATGCTTATACAAATTTTCAATGTTTTCAATCAATGGGGGAAAAGTATGCTCACCCGTTTTTCAATGCTGTACATCGTATATTCTATGTTCATACTTGGAATCAATGTGATACTGTTTTGCATGCATACATTGTGTTATTCTTGGGAACACTCATACAACCATTAATTCCCGGGTTTGGGAACCAACGGTTAGGTATTGGTAGTACTACTGGGTTGACACCCCCACCCTTCGACGATTGGTTAACTTGCGAGTTACCAACACAGCTGCCAGCAATCCGGCCAAGGGTGAATATATGGCGGCGCGGTGGACCGGTGGTGATGCGCGATGAAACTAGACAGAGGTGAGAGGTTGTATGTGTGTTGGTGGTGTGGTGGACCGATGGTGATGCGGTGGTGGTGTGGTGGACCGGTGGTGTTGCGGTGGTGGTGTGGTGGACCGGTGGTGATGCGGTGGTGTGGTGGTGGTGGTGCGGTGGTGTCTTATGCGACGGAGGCGATCAATTTGAGTGAAAGAAACATTGACTTAGACTTGTAGATTTAATTTTGAAAATCCATCTTGACCTATGTTTCTTTTTTTTCAAAAAAGCTTTTAACTCATCTTGACCCACTTGTGCTTTTTATTTAATCCATTCTAACCCATCTTTATTTTTAAAACACCCATTATGACCCAAAATCACATCTTTGGATTTCTTTTGCCATCTCTAACCACAAGCTTAGGGGCAACACTCTGGTAGTGGTGGGGTCCAAGGGCAGCAACCACAGGTGTGATCCAAGGGGCAAAGCCCCTGGTTTGGGTCGTGCGGAAGATCAGTAGCAAAAGTTAGCTAGTTGGCACTAACCGAAACTTTAGCAGCAAGTTTTGTTTCGATATCAATAAGTAATAGGGTAGCAAAACTAATTGGTACCAAAATGATCAACAAAAGTACAAAACTTTGTGATGACTAAAAAATTATCTTTGCTAGCAAAGTTGGTTGACACTACTATATAGTCTTCTACCGAGATAACTGTTAGTAATTATAACCACCAACGATTATGCACTTTATATTCGAAAGGTTGTTATGGTTAATTAGATCGATTCAATCTCTATATAACGAAATCATTTGGTTTGGTTTGATACACTATTTTTAGACAAATTCTAGTACAAATTATCTTATACTTTTCTTTTTTCATTTTTTAAACCATCCATCTTATCCGGTTTAGAATTTAAAGTGCTACGAAACTTATTTCACTTGATAGTGAGATCACGATTCGAATTGAATGTCTCCTATAATTATTATAATTATCTTTCCATTGTTTTTAAAGATAACGGAATAAAAACTTTTATATGAAGTTTATAATTCTTTCCCTATCTTGAAATACAAACAATAGCTTCTTAATGAGCATGTGTTATTGAGTTGTAAAGTTAAAAATGTGATGCAAGAGTGTGGATCGCTTTTTCTGAATCCCTATATTCCTAATCATGTGCTAATTAATCTCAATTGTTTAATTTAAGAGATAAGAAAGTGCAAAATTATAATAATTCCACTTTAAAACTCCATTGGTTGGTTGGAAATGATGACAGACAAACAGATTTGTATGCCATATAATAATTAATCAGCATGGCAATGCAGCCACGCGGAGTTATTGTGAATTTACTATTACATGGTAGTGACAATAACACAGAATCTTTAAGGGAATTGGATGCTTTTGGGGAAAAGATCTAATTGTACTTATCTAAGATTATAGTAGATTGAGTTATGAATGGTTCTTGTGGATGATGATGAATTAGGGAAAATTGAAAAGGTTTTGTGATCTTGTCATCTTTTCAATAATTGGTTTAGACATCTTATGAATTGATAATATTGAACATAAAGAATTAGATTAGAAAAGTATCGGTTCTGGCTAGGGCTGCCAATGAAACGAGTGTTCACTGATCAACAGTTCGTGAACCGTTCATTAGAAAAGTTGTTTGTGTTCGTTCGTTTAATAAATGAACGAACACGAACAAGAAAATTTAATTCGTTTAATTAAAATAACGAACATGACCAAAGGCCGTGCGCGCTCGTTCAGTTATGTTCGTAAACATTTGTTAATGTTAGTTCCTGAACGTTTGATAATATGTTCGTTAATGTTTTTGTATATATTTTTAACTTTTGTGTCAATTATGTTTATGATAATTATGTCAAGTATTTTTTAGATATTTTTGTTAACTACTCATTTATTTTTTATGGATTATATGTAATGTTTGTGATGAAAAACGCAGCTTCTAGTGCGAAATAAATACGTGATCGTTTATATTCATTTGTATTCATGAACTTCTGTTTGTGTTTGTTTATGTTCATGAACATTTGTTTGTGTTTGTTTATCTTTTTTGTGTTCGTTTGCGTTTGTTAAGTGTTCGTTAATAACTCATTAAGATGTTCATATCCTTAATGAAAGATCACGAAAAAGAAATCTCGTTCGATAAGTGTTCGTGAACAGTTCAAAGACAAGTTCATTTCCTTAATATACGTATATAAACAAGGACATGTTCGTGTTCATTCCATTCATTTCCAGTCATAGTTCCGGCACAAAGAATGATATCGAACTTTGTTCTTTTTTTCTAAATTTCAAGATGTGACTATATAGTATGGTCGCCGGGGCTGTTTTATTATTTTGATGCCTAAAGTGAATTATAAAGTCATGAAAAAAGTTATTTTTTTGAATTGGCATAGTATCCTAAAACGTGGTGATGTGATGACATACGGTTTTTTGTATACGATTTCAGAAAGACACAATGAAATACGTTTGAGCTGAAGCAACATTTAGAAAAAAGAAAAACTTTGAACATGTTTTTTCATTCAACATCAAATTTCGAAAAGCAACTATAACATGGATGCTAAAATAGAAACAAGCTAGTATTGTTCTATTTAAGGGTTTTGGAACATGACAAAGAAATAAACGTGCAGCTTAATTGGTGCTATATATAGAAAAGTAGGTCATTATTATTTAATCTAGTAATGATTAGAAAACTAATTCGTTTCATAAGTATGATTTAAGTTGACCACCTTAGACACGAAAATAGTTATTTTACAAAATTTTGAGAAACTAATTTCTTTTAGTAAGTACACTAGTCATAAGAAAAACACGTTTAAAAAGTTGACATTAAATATGTGGTCATGCTTGTGAAAATTCTGTGATCACAAATAATTTGTTATATGAATACTTGCTACGTGTAAACTAATTCGCCTCACATTATTAAGAATGTGATTGTTTCATGTGGATATGATTTCTGTATGAACCACTAATATCCTCGTATATTATCATAAACGTTTTTTAATGGGATACTTGACATGTATTCATTCATTGGGAAAACATTGTACCTCGTTCAACTCTAATAGATGAATACTAATTAAGTGTGTTCTCTTCAAATTCTTAGATAGAAGTCCAAGGGTAAATCATTCTTATAAATTTTTACGATACAATTTAAGAATATAAATGATTTTAAGAGTTTTTTTTTTTCAACGTTTAACTGCAATTTATTATGCAGGATATTTTATAAAATTAATCGACTTCTTAAGATGAGAGACATGACCGAAGTTTGGATGATGTGAAAGAAACTATTGCATTTATTAATTGACAACCAACAATAATTTTGGGTCCTAATATAAAGACATCCACCCAGATAAATCGACACCCTCTATACGCCGCGTATGAATTCATATGCGGCGTATAGGATCGAATACACTGAAAACGATGAAAATTCGATCAGTGGGCTGTCAGAGAGCTATATGCCTCATATAGCCCTATACGACACCCCTATACGACACATATAGGGCTATACGACGGGTAAAGCAAATTTCAACACTAATTACAAGGAAAAAATCAGGGGGCTATCAGAGGGGTTATACGCCCCGTATAGGGCTATATGACCCACATATACGACGCGTATGAGTCTATGCGACCCATATAGAAATTTTGGGGTGTTGATTTAAAATATTAGGGGTGTCCAAATAACCAAACTCATAATAATTAACCACTTGTTATGAGACTATTGAAGCAAAAAAATATAAATAAAATAAACGACGTTGGAACTAAAGTTTGTCAAAGAAGTAGTCCATTTAAAGACAACTCTAATTGGCAATTCTTGGTGTTCGATTTTCTAGAGAGACCTTAACTTGCTATTTAATCTGTGGACCATAAAACATACAGTTTACTTTTAAGGATACAAGTCATAAATGTTTTATTTTTATTTTTTAACGACTAAAGGATCACTAACAGGTTTGTGGTCCACCCTACCCGATCATCTCTATTAATTGAGTAAAAAACCGAGTCCATCATCAGGAGAAAACTCATCTTCGGTGAAAAAACCTCATAGCTCAATGTAAACCCCAGCCATTTTATTTTAATTTATCAGAGGTGTGACTTGAAACCAAAAGCTCACACTATTTTAATGAAGTTTGAGATACTCGCCTTAATCACTTGGCTGAGGATCATTAGTATATATATTTCTATCTATTAACATCCATTCGGGCAATCCGTATTCTTGTACATGCTTACAGTTGTCGCCGTGGATCAATCACCACTTAAGTGTTAGGGTTCATAACAAGATTACAAGAAGAAGAATTTATGAGGGAAAAGGAAATTGATGCAAATTGCAAGTTGCAAGTTGGTTACAACCTAACCTATACAATTATTTATACACGGTAAACTATAGTCTAATTTTAATTCTTCTAGTTAGTATATGTGCAATAACAGTCCTTCACATCCTCACTACTATATTGATCGTAATAGTACTCATCCATCAAGCATCAAGAGCTCTTGACCTCAAGAAGTAAAATCAAAAACCTCAATTCTAGAGGTGGCCGGTGTTATTTTGGACTTTCCAAATATACAAATTTCAAAATGTAGTTGCAAAACGTGAGTGATTTCTACAAGGTGAGGTTGGTAATATCTTGCAATCTTGCAAAATAATTGAATAAGCATCATTCCAGACATTGTGGTCACTACAAAGAAAAATTGACATTGTAAGAACGACACTTATAGCAACGAAAATCATCGTTGATAAAATAGAGCTATAGCGACAACATATCGTAACTATACCTTTTATGGTTTCTGACCAAAATTAATTGGGGAAAGTTGCCGCTTTTTTGAAATATTATATCGAAGACATGTTATCGTTATAGGTTGAATATATATATTTTCCTTTTCTTTTATTGCTTATAAAATATAAAGTAATATAAAAAATGTTTAAAAAATTTATCTTCCCACAGGGAGTTCAAGGCGTCAGTCATATATTTTTCCTTTTTCTTTTATTACTGTTAAAAATTAAAGTAATAAAATATAAGAAGTATATATATAGTATTATATTTTGGAACCTTTCACTTTTACTATTATTAACTTTGATATTTTTTTCTAAAAAAATAGAAAACTAAGCTAATTAAAACATTAATAAAATCACTAAGAAATTTGTATATAAGTTACCGGATTCACAATCAATTCTTAAAAAATATGTGAGTGCGTGTTTTATAGTATAAAAGATGGTTATGAGTAAGAAAATAGATTATATTACTATTCATCTCCATATTTAGAAAAACATAGTACAATCTATATAAATTTTTTACTATTTTTAAAAGTGGTTGTAAGCATAGTGGAGAACAAAAAGTAATTATAAAAAGTATTATATAATTGAAAAAAAATAAATTTAATATATTTATATGAAAGGGATGGGAAATCCACTATGAATGCTCTTTACCCCGATGTTATTTGGAACCTTTCACTTTTTCAGTAAGAAATTTCTATATAGGTTGTCGCGGCTTAGTTTCCAAATCGACTATCAATTGGTCTAGTTTCCTTGTAAAACAATACTTAAAAATTCATTTTTCCCGGTACTGATGACACGTCGTCGAGACACCTTTTCAAACTGGCACATTCTTTTTTCACCACTTCCATCACTTCTAAAGCGGCGACATGTTGTCACCCTAAACATTGACCGATCAAATTGTAAAAAACCTTATATTGATGACACTCTGTCTTCATGAAAGCCCTCATCGTTACAGATGTGATTTCCTATAGTGTCTTTTAGTTCTTTCATGTCTTCTCTAGAAAAATATATACACTTGTTTTTTCTCCTTGGCCATAAAATATACATGTCTTTAAGAAATATATAGAGCGTTTTTGGAAACATTTTGATGAATGTGACACATTTGTTCAAATATGAAGTGGAAATACACTATCAACGCCTTGAAATGTGATAGAGATGAATAAATATCACAAGAGTTTAAGTGTCTCTTTCTGACAACAAATCAAACAATTACTTGTAGGTTTTCTTAAAGTCTTGGTCTTTTAAACGTGTATGTAGCTGTTGGCTGGTTATGAGGTGCATTTTGAGAAATTATAATTAATCATTTTGATAGATATATATTTACTGACTATAAAACTTGTAGTGTGGATCGCAAATGTGTAGCGTGTAATTAACATGTTATTTCTCCACCAAAAATTTATCCAAATTCTTGCATTTTGAGAAATTATAATTAATCTTTTGAAAATTATCGTCAACTAATTATTTTTAATTAATGATTTGTTTGTTTTGATAGCATAAATTGTATGTTTTCTCGTGCAACTTTATTTTGTTGTTATTTTGTTTTGATTGTGGTGTTGGCAGTCAAATTTGTTGAAGTTCCGGTTGTTGAAATTCCAGTTACTAGTTTAACTAAAACTAGTGTTTATCATCGGCGCGCGTTGCGCGCGTGATAGTCAGTTTGAAAAAAATTTAAAAATGTATAACTTAGGGCTCAGAATCAATGTTCAGTTGCAACTGCTAACAATAATTGGTAGCCACGCCTAAGCAACGTACCGAAACCACTCTTGAATCTCATCACAGCCCTCACAATACATTAGTAACAAGCCAAAAAGAGAACAAAGAAACCGGTGATGAACATTGAGCCAAATCCAAGTCTCAGATGAGGTGGTCCTCATCATCATCGACACATTCCATCGATAAATTACACATACCCAACCACATGCATAAGTCGGTTATACAACAAGCATCACAAAACCACTGTGAGTGGTAACCCATGATGGAGAGCCACAGATCTACAAACCAAGAACCAGACAAAGGGGATGGGACACCGGCTTGGCCACAACATCAATCGGGGTAGAACAACTAATTGACGACAACGGTGGCCGCACCACAACCGTTGGCAGGGCGCACTGCACATTTGAAAACCCTAAATGGGTTTCTGAGGGAGACGAAAGAAAGGGGCAACAATAATGGTTGAACCACCATTGCTGCCACCACTCAAACCCAAGAGGCCCATCGCATGGTCTACCGAACCATAGAAGGATGGCCGACCAACAATCGACCCCGTCATCATCACCACCGTCAGAAAAGGGGTAAAAAAAACCACCACAGAGGGGAGATCCTACCACCCACGTCCGACCACCGGCGGAACCTCACAGAGGGGAGATCGAGCGGTGGTAGACCCACCACCACCGGCATAGAGAAGAATAGATGATGAAATCACTACCGTCACCATCGCCTTTGCCACCGTGACCACCGGCAACACACTTAAAGTAGAAGGGATGCATATGAAGAAGAAAGTGAAAAGGGATTTAAGAGCAGGTGATGCATCAGCAGGAGTATACACTAAGCTTCAGAACATGTACATGCAACTATTCATACTGTTCATTTGAGTTGCTTTTTAAATATATAGGGTAATTTACCTTATAGTGTACAATTTCTTCATGCTTATACTAGTGTGGTTTTGAATAAAATTATAATAAGCATTTGGTAACGGTATAATCGATATTTATAAAAACATCACCTTTTTGTAAAGAAAAATAGGGTTTCGGCCGCACGTTGTGAGAGCTCAATTTAAGTAAAAATAAGCATGTCGAAACTGTATACTCAAAATCTAGAAAACATTCCATGAATAAAATTTATATTTTTACTTAATTACATAAATAATCCTTATGGTTTAGACAAAATAACAAATCCAAATACTAAGCAAAAAAAGTAATATAATATAAAATGATAGTAGCTGTAGGAGATAAACAAGGCTCGGCAAAACAGATCTGTGCGAAAAGAAGCATCCACGCGAGAAGCAGGTCATACGCGAGTCGCAGACCACGCGAGAAAGGCTCCATGCGAAAGACTGCTGCCGCGCGAAATCATGATCCACGCGAAAGGGATCTCGCGCGAGAACTTGTAGTTTAGTATAAATAGCTAGTTTTCGTTTTGTAATTAAGCTTTTCGTTCATTATCATTGTATCTGTGCGAAATCGCACAAGACCTCTTGTAGGTTTCTGATTATCAATCGAAGATCTTCTTTTGTGATTCAATCATTCTTCTTCTACTCCAATCTTGTTTATATTCCGCGTTCACAAGATTGAGATCGTGTGTTACTGATCTTTGGGAGATTTCAGAGGTTTACAATTGGTATCAGAGCATTAGGCTCTTGAACCACGATTTGGAGAAGAATTGGATTGAGTTCTACCTGATTTTTTGAAGAATTCATCATCAATTACCTTAGATTCTGAAATGGCAAAGTTATGCTGCTCGATTGTGGAAGATTTGGACTAATCTGGACCTAATTGAACATAATTAGTGGACTTTAAGCTTAATTTTGATTAAAATTGACTTAAAATTCATTAAAATTGGATTAAAATGGGTTCGATTAAATTAATCAGTGAATTGGAGGTGAAATTCGCAAGAACAAACAGTTGGTAATCTGTTTCAGCACAAAATCGACGTTTTCGCTTGATCAGCACGTTCTCGCACGCGAAAACAGGGTGTTTTCGCTCAGTTAGGTATTCACTTTTTGTGCGATTCGCATAAAAGGTATCTTTGGAATTTCGCACGAAGAACTTCTTCACGCGAAAAATCTTTCCACGCGAAATCTGATTTCGCACAAGTTTGCTTTTGCACGAGAATTCTGATTTTAAACTTTCTGCTCATCATGGCTTCAACTACACCGAATTTGAAGCATCTTACTGCTTCACTTCATCTAGACACTGAGATTGGAACTGGTAACAAGCCACCGAGGCTTTTATGTGAAGATGATTATACCGATTGGGCGTTTCGATTTGAGAGATATGTCATTTACACGGAACCTAAAATGTGGAGATCAATTAAGTATGGTCCTTACATTCCGTTGTACAAAAATGACAAAGGAGAAATGGTTCAGAAACCTGAACATTTGTGGGATGAAGACGACATTAAGAGACTGGAACTGGATGATAAAGCGTATGCTGCAATTACTATGGCTCTTACTACTGAGATCTCACAAAAGTTTCAAGAGTTCAGGGGTGCAAAAGTGCTATGGGATGCTCTGGAATCTCAGATAATGGGCAACAAAGACATGAGAGAGAGCAAGAAGGATATGTTGAATCAGGAATTCAACATGTTCAATCACATTGTTGGTGAGGAATTGGAAGCTCAAATGGCCAGGTTTGTTAGACTGGTCACAAAAATGAAGAGTGCTGGTATTACTATGGAACACATTACTGTGAACAAGAAGTTACTCAACTCACTTCCTTACAGTTGGAATAACAACTGTACATTGATAAAGAGAACCAAAGACTTGTATACTCTTCCGTTGACCGATCTCATCTCAACAATCAAGTCTTATGCTATGGATGATAAGCAGCGAGCTGCTAATCATCTCAGTTCTCTAGGTGCTGAAGGAACTGCTCTCTACGCAAAGATGGCTAGTAATCCAAATTACTATGTCAGCTATACTCAAATGTGTCAGCAACAACAATCAGGAAGTGCAGCATCTTCATATATGCAACCAGCAGTAACTCATCAAGTTCATGTTCCAGCAGCTCAACATTATTCCCCCATCATTCACCAACAAGTCTCTCAACCTCAAGATTCTCATAGTGGTCAACATGCTTATGTTGCTACCACTAATCCATCCAAACAGACTGTTCAGATTGCTGAGGAGCATCTTGCTCTTTTCACCACATTTATGTCAAGCTATGAAGCTTTTATGGCCGGAAGACTTTCTGCTCCTAATATTCTTGTTGATGATCTTCAACAAGTTAATCCTGATGATGTGGAAGAGAACGACATCAAATATCAGATGGCCATGGTTGTCTACAGGGCGAAGAATTTTGCTAGAAGAACTGGGAGGAAAATGTTTGGTGTGAATAATTCTAGCAAAATTGGTTTCGACAAAACCAACCTGAGGTGTTACAACTGTAACAAACCAGGTCATTTCGCCAGAGAGTGTACTGAACCAAAAACAGCTCAAACTGAAGCCCCAAAGAAGATGGTGACTGTGGAGATAGAGCAGAAAAAAGACAAAGCTGGTACTTCTAGTGGCAATAAAGCATTAGTTTCTCAAACTAATGCTGAATACGATTGGTCTGATCAAATGGAGGCTCTTGATCTGACTTTGTCTCATGCTCTCATTGCAAAGATTGTGCCAGAACCAGAAGAGGAAGAAAACTTGTTTGCTGAATTCGTATCGGATGATTTGTTGGAAGGCGTGTTTGCTACAGAAGAAGAAGAGAAGGAGAGAATTGAAGAGGAGAAAGAGAAAGCTGAGAAGAAAGAACAAGTTGAGAAGGTTGATGAAGAAAAGATTGTGTTTGAAGATGACACTGTTGAGCTCACAGTCAAAAGTCCATGTATTGATCAAAGACTGTTGTTAGTGCTCCAGTGGATGATTCAGATGGTAAATTGAAAGCATTCATGGTGAAGAAGGTCAAAGAAACAGAAGGAGAAACTTCAGAACCCAAGGTATATGATGACTTATGTAAAAATGCATGTGTTGAGAAAGTTCAAAGATACAGAGTTCACAATGAAAGCCTGATAATGGAAGTTGAAAAACTTCAGTATCAAGCGAGTAAACACAAGTCAAATGAAAGGATTTTTAAAGAAAAACTTGAAGGTTTAAACAAAACAATTTATAATTTGAAATTAAATCTTCATGATAAAGAATGTACTAATAATGACTTGACAAATAGAAATAATGAACTCGCTCTAGAAATTAACAGACTCAACAGTGAATTAGCCACGGTTAAATTGACTGTTGAGAAATTTAAACTTTCATCAACGATGGTTGAAGGCATAATCAAGTCACAAATGACTCAGAAAATCAAAGGAGGAAAATGTGGTGTTGGGTTTTCTAACATTGCACCTCCAATTAATCATGATTATTCATGCTTACCTTCATCTGAGAATATTTGTGATTCTGATATGGTCTATGGGATTGGATTTTCTCCATCTCAAAACATAAAACCTTCAGTTAAAATAAACTTATCAGTTGATCCTATCATAGCACCCAAAACTAAACAATCACCTGAAAATCTTTTTGTAGATAAAATGAAGGTGGATGGGTTGGTTGAAGATTGGGAAAGTGATAGTGAGGATGAGAAAGAGAATGAATGTTTAAATAATAAGAATGTAAAAGTTTCAAAATCTGCTTGTACTCAAAATTTGTCTAGAAATGAAAAGAAGGTTGATTTGAATGAGTTGCAATCTAATAATAAAATCATTTGAATGCAAATCAAAGGGCTAATCAAAAGGAAAGAATTGAAAATGATTTTAAGAGTCGATTCATTTCTAAGGGTGTAATTGAAAATGAAGAACATATTTTTAAAGAAACGAATTCTCGATTCTTTAAAATAAACTTCATTATAATGCTAACCTTGTGAATCAAGATGTTTGTAGCCCAGATTTGCAAGTGAATAATCATCTGCATGCAATATCACAATTCAAAAGCCTGGTCCTTCTCCAGCACAAATCCGTATTTCTAAGCCTGGTCCTTCTCCAGCACATTCTAAGCCTGGTCCTTCTCCAGCACTTTCAAAGTCTGGTCCTACTCCAGCAAAGACAAAGACTGTTCATATTCCAACATCAACAATTTCACAAGTCAAAATTGCCAAATCTCCGAATCAAAGTGGTCATAATACTTCAATTTCCTCGAATCTGCAAAAGATGAATTTGCAATTGTCAAACGAGACAAAGATTCGAGAGACTGTGGAGAAAGTTAAACCTAGTCAATCTGACTTTGGTTTTTATGACAATTTTCATAATTGTCATCCACAGTTTGTTTTCCACACACAACTGAAGAGATGCTTTCAGTGTGGAAACACAAATCACTTGGCAAATAATTGTCCATTTAGACAAAAATCATTAAGTAAACAAAGATTTCATAATTCTATTTCTCATAATAGAAAATTATTTTTCACACGTGGAAAATTATCAAATAATATGAAATCAAAGGTTGCTAATGAGTTTCATGTCAAACGGGATAAGAATTTGACCAATGATATAAAAGAAAATGTCAAGCCTAAAAGCTTAAATAAAATAATGATGTGCAAACAAAATATAATAATCTAAATCATTTTGTCTTACTGCAACTCAGAAAGTGCTCAAGACATGTTTGACTTGGGTACCAAAATCTAAGTAATTTTGTTACTAATGCAGGGACAACCGCAAAAGGCTACTGACAGTCTATGGCATGTTGATAGCGGTTGTTCAAGACATATGACTGGTAATTTATCACTACTACAAGATGTGCAATCATACAACGGAGGAAGAGTGATATTTGCAGGAGATAGAGGAGGACGAATTACTAAACGGGGTACAGTTACAAATGGCGTCCTGAGTTTTGAAAATGTTAATTTTGTTGAGGAACTAAAACATAACCTGCTAAGTGTATCTCAAATCTGTGACAAACAATATTCAACACACTTTACTAATAACGAATGTTTAATATTAAAACCAGGTTTTGTTGTTCCAGAAGAATGGGTTTTGATGAGGACTCCGAGAGACAATGACACATATCTTCTAGATATGCATTGTTCTAATTCTTTGGTAACAGCCTCATGCTTATTATCCAAAGCCTCGGAGAATGATTCCATGTTGTGGCATCGTCGATTAGGACATGTCAATCTTAAAAACATGAATAAACTTGTACGTGGAAATCATTTAATTGGTTTACCTGAAAAGGAATATCATTTAACTGAACATTGTTTGTCATGTTCAAAAGGTAAACAACATAAACTTCCTCACAAACCAATTGCTCACAACTCAGTCGAATCAATCTTACAACTCTTACACATGGATCTTTTTGGTCCAGTAAGTGTTCTAAGTTTGGGTCGAAGATCTTATTGTTTGGTTGTTACTGATGACTTTTCAAGATTTACTTGGGTGTTTTTCTTAGCATCTAAGGATGAGACTCCACATCTATTGATCAAATTCATTACTTTGGTGGAGAATCAGACAGAGAAAAAGGTAAAATGCATCAGAAGTGACAATGGGACAGAGTTTTGCAATCAAACTCTGAATGAGTTTTGTGAATCCAAGGGAATTGCAAGACAATTCAGTGCTGCTGGCACTCCTCAACAGAATGGGGTTGCAGAAAGAAGAAATAGGACATTAATTGAAGCTGCTAGAACAATGATCTCTGCCGCCAAATTACCTTTATTCTTTTGGGCAGAAGCAGTAAATACTGCATGTTATGTTCAGAATCGTGTGTTAATCAACAAAAGATTAAATAAGACTCCTTATGAAATCTTTTATAATCACAAACCCAAAGTTAAATATTTTAAAGCCTTTGGTTGTTGTTGCACTTTGTTGCATACAACTGAATCATCTTCAAAATTTGCTGAAAAGGCTGATGAATGTTACTTTGTGGGATATGCTGCCAATAAGGTTGCATATCGTGTTTATAATAAAAGAACTAGACAAATAATCGAGTCATTTAACATTGATTGGCATGAACTTAACATAACTGATGCAGGTTCAGCTCCTTCATGGGTTTATGATTATGAATCTTTGTTCATAAATTTTAATATTTCTAAATCTTCATCTGCAGATTCTAATTCTCAATCAATCACCTTGGATAACCAAATAATTGAGGAACTTCCTTCTTTGATATCTGATGATTCTGCTACTGCTTCATCATCCAAAGATATTCCGACAGCTTCTGTGCCAGTATCTGCCTGTTCTGAGTCTTTAGATATTTCTTCAGAACAAATTCCTACTCAGGAGCAGGAAGAATCGTTGAGTTCTTCATTATCTTCATCTTCTTCAGACACTATACACACACCGATAGAGATCATTCAGGTTCCATTTGATGAGTCTCCAAATGTGTCAACTGCTTCTGAAACTCCTATTTCAGATGACACAATTGATGAAACTTATGTGCCTCTATCTCAACATACTGAAGAAGTTCTTGATAATGTTGAACATATTACAAATTTGGAAGATGGAATGGTTGCAGATGAGATTCCTCAATTGAGAATACATAAAACTCATCCAACTGAAGCAATCATTGGCCCGTTGCACGAAGGTGTAGTTACCAGAAGTCGATCAGGAGCAATTAACACATGTCTGTATGCTTGCTTTCTATCACAAATAGTGCCCAAAAATGTGGAAATGGCACTTAAAGAAAACAGCTGGATAGAAGCAATGCAGGATGAGTTGATGCAATTCAAGAAGCTCAATGTTTGGCATCTTGTTGAACTACCAAAAGATAAGCTTCCGATTGGAACAAAGTGGATTTTTAGAAATAAGACGGATGAAAAGGGTGTTATAGTTAGAAATAAAGCACGCCTTGTGGTCCAGGGATTTTATCAAGTTGAAGGCTTAGATTATGAAGAAGTGTATGCTCCAGTTGCAAGACTAGAAGCGATACGCATTTTCTTAGCCTTTGCCTCGTTCATGAACATCAAGGTGTACCAGATGGATGTTAAGACTGCGTTTTTATACGGAGAAATGAAAGAGGAAACTTATGTTTGTCAGCCTCCTGGATTTGAAGACCCAGATCATCCTGATTATGTTTACAAGTTGGATAAGGCTTTATATGGTTTACATCAAGCACCTCGTGCTTGGTATGCAACTCTGACTGAACATTTGCTTGCAAATGGTTATTCAAGAGGTGCAATTGATCAAACCTTATTCATCCGAAAATCAGGCGATGATATCATTTTGGTTCAAATCTACGTCGATGATATTATTTTTGGTTCCACAAATGATAATATGTGCACGGAGTTCGAAGCAGTGATGAAGAAGAAGTTTGAGATGAGTTCACTTGGAGAAATTTCATTTTTCTTGGGTATTCAGGTTACTCAATCTGAGACTGGTATTCTCATTCATCAAGAAAAGTATGTTCAGACCATTCTTGAGAAATACAAGTTTCAAGACTCCAAAGTAGCTCCAACTCCAATGGCTTCTCGTCCTACTCTTACTCCAGATCCATTAGGAGAATCAGTTGATCAGCATCTTTACAGATCAATGATTGGTTCCCTTATGTATCTCACTGCAAGCAGGCCGGATATTATGTTCCCTGTTTGTCAGTGTGCCCGCTATCAAAGTGATCCAAAGGAATCACACATGAAAGCTGTCAAAGGATTTTCAAGTATCTCAAGGGTCAACCCAAACTTGGTCTTGGTATCCTCGAAATTCCGATTTCAATTTATTTGCTTATACTGACAGTGATTATGGTGGTTGTAATTTAGACAGGAAATCGACCACAGGAGGATGTCAATTCTTGGGCAACCGACTCATTTCTTGGCAGTGTAAAAAGCAGAACACTGTCTCTACATCCACTGCCGAAGCTGAATATGTGGCTGCTTCGAGTTGTTGTTCCCAGCTTGTCTGGATTCAGCAACAACTTCTCGATTATGGCCTTAACATTTATGACACACCAATTTGGTGTGATAACACGGCAGTTTTAAACATCGTGAAAAATCCCATCCAACACTCAAAAACTAAACACATAGACATCCGCATACATTTTATCCGCGATTGTTTTGATCGTAAACTTATTCACCTAAAACAAGTGCCGTCAACTGAAAATATAGCTGATTTGTTTACCAAGGCGTTTGATCATTCTCGATTTGATTTCCTAGTGCAATCATTGGGAATGATTAACTTTGGATAAATTGGTTTAATGAATCTTCACAAAAAGATTTTTCAGTTGTTAATAATGAATAAAATTGCAATTGTTTCTTTTTCTTAAAAGGACAATCACAATTTTAGGGGGAGAAAATTAGAAAAGCAAGTTCTGAAAAATATTTTTGGTCTTAGGGGGAGTTAAGATCAAAGGATTGCCAAAATCAAAAAGAAGAAATTTTCATGCTTAAATGAGAAATGATATTACAAAGTTCAAAACGAGTATAAGTACTTTCAAAGGCTTAAATACGAATACACTTGGATTATGTTTGATATGTTGATAGGCTTTGCTTTCAGAAATGAAAAGATCATAATTGAGTGATTACACTTGAATTAAAGAAATATGAATTAGTGGGGAACATATCAGGACTCTGTGTCAAAAATGTTCTAACACAGACTGAGAGATATAATCTTGTCATACTCAAGCCTGTATATGATTGATTCAGTGATTATCATAACTCTATATATATATAAAAGATAAAAATACAAAAAGAACAAAAAGAGAAAAATACAAAAAGAAAATAATTGAGCAAAAAGATGCCAAAAGGAAAAGGCCATATAGGATAAAAGATGCCAAGAAGCACAATAAATCAAAAGATATGTCTATATGACATACATACTATATGGTATATATTTTCTGATTTTGAGAATAGTTTTTAACTTTGGAAGGCAAAATCGAAAGATGGGGCATGTAAGTCCAAATGGCTTGTAAGTCCTAAACATCTTGAGAGGGCAGACGTAAGTCCGGATGGCTGTCAATAAGTCCTTAAACTTGTTAATATTCCGGGTTAAGAAATATTTCTCAGGCTAGTTATGCTCAAATAGTTATATTTAGGATTACAATAAATGATATCACTGATCATCAATGCATGGTTTAAGTCAAATTGGGGTGACTTGAAAAATCTCAATAGTGTCTTGAAGGATAATAATAATTCTACAGAAGTTCTGATTGTGGGATCCACTGACTTATATCAAATTAACACAAAACATGATATATATATCACTCATTATGTGTCTGAGTTAAATCTGAAGTATAAGTTTAAAAGGACAAAATATATTGACAATCAACTTAACCAGTTATTTTAAATAAAGCCGGACAGAGTCTTAACTTGACAAAAGAACTATATGATCTCATTATGAAAATTTATACAAAACAGGCAAATCCGATCTTGATTCTTTAATTGTTTTTATTCTTTTGTTATTTTGTTTGTTTGTAAGTGTTTGTTTTTATTTCACTTTTATAGTGTTTTAGTTTTTAGGACAATTACATAACAAGAAAATGTTTGAAAATTGAAGATTCATTAAATTAATTGGTCACTTGGTAAATAACATTTATGTTGACAAAATTCATTAAAATAAAAGGATAGAAAAGTTTGAAAAATTTTGAAAAATTTTGAAATCAAACTGATTCACGCGACAGGAAACCTCACGCGAAAAGGGATGTTTCGCGAAAAGTGTTTCGCGTGACTCACTTTTGGTATAAAAGGCACATGTTCAAGTCATATTCACTTTTCGCTTAATCTACACCCGAAAACCCTAATCGCACATCATCCGAAACCTATTTCGCATATTTCAAAATCGGTCATCTTCTCTCTTCTTTGTGATTGTGTGTCTTAGTTAGTCATCACTACGCTCAGATTGTTCTGTAAAGGTATCTCTCGGTTGATAAAGTTACTGTAGATCTGAAAAACTAAAGGGGAACTTAACATCCTTGTCTTAAAATCTGAATAAATGGACTTAAATGATGAAATTAATGAATGAAATTAACCTAATAGACCTAGGCGACAGCACTGATATGCATTTCATGGATTAAAATCAATTTTTGAAAGGTTAATTTGAGTTGAGGTTGTGCGAATCACATCAGGAACTGAACAGTCGCGACACGATTTCGCATGAGAAAAGGTTTATCGCGTGAAACCTAGTTTCGCGTGATAAATGATTGTCGCGTGAAATCCTTTAATTTCGCATGACACAGATTGTCGCGTGAACACATCTCGCACATGTTGAGTTCTCGCGTGAATTTTGAGTTTTCGCTTGAATCATGGTTCACATGACAGATAATTGTTGTAAAATTTCCAAGTGTTGAACCATTTGTGTCTAAATTGTACCTGTACACAATAACTTTTGATGATAAACCTTAAATGAAATAAAATTTTGAAATGATTAAGTGTTTTCAAGTGATAAACTTTAAGTAAAAAAAGAATTGTGGTTCACATACTCTAAGTGACGAAAAATTTTGTCATAATTAAGTTATTTTCAAGAGTGTTCTAATTTGATCTTATTTGACAATGCAGATGGCACAAATGATCTTTAACAAGAATCATAATTGTGTTGCTTATCTGGATGAAGTACCGGAAGGAAAAGAACTATTTCATTCTATGATTGAGGGGCTGAAGAACTCGAGGATTGTTTATTCTATTTCTGCTGATCCAGCCATCTATGCCAACTGATAGACTCTTTCTGGAGCACAGCTGCTCTAGAAAAAGACGAATCTGGAAACCAGATTATTACAGCAACTGTGAAGGAGAAAAGGGTGATTGTTTCTCAAGCCATACTAAACAGAGTTCTTCTGTTTAATGACCAAGAGGGAGCACCTACAAGACTAGATGATGATGTGGTTATGGATTGTCTATCTCGGATGGGTTATGAGTATAGATATCCAAGTTTGGAGAAGAAGTGGTTACCACCGTATTGGAAATATTTATTTCATGTGGTAATTCACTGTTTGAGTAATTTGAAGGCTGGCATGGATAGCCTGAGTGCTGTATTTGGCTCATTACTAGTTTCACTGGTTGATGACATTCCCTTCAGCATATCTGGGGTTATATTCAGGAGATGGTAAAGAATGCTACAGCAAATCCTGGAAGGAAGTTCATTATGTACCCAAGATTTATCCAATTGCTGATAAATGATGCTTATCCTGAGCTTGCTACTCAGAGATCTCCTAAGTATGTTGTACAGACTGTGAAGAAGGAGATTTTCTCTCATCTAACTGGAGCCAGAGGCAACAAATGCTCTGGTGAAAGTTTTGCCAAGATCGACAAATTTTCTGAGATTGATGAACATGATGATGAGCTTGGTGAAGGTGGTGCTCATACAGATGAGGCACAAGCTGGGACTTCCTCTACCAGAGAAACTATTGATGAAGAGATTGAAAAGCTGTTTGAAGATGAACCTACACATGAAGGAGAAACGGAAGAAGTTGTTCATTCTGCTTCCAGTTCCGATACTGTTAGTGATCAGATAGGGAATGTTCCTTATGTGATTCAAACTGATCCTACTCCTTCTACTCCAACATCATCTAGACCGAGTGAAGAAGAAAGAGACACTGATTATGTCCCAGAAGAGTCTCCTAGTACATCATCACGACGCAAACGAATGGCAAAAAAAAAGAGACTTCCCATCGAGAAAGAGAGGTCGTGGTGGTATTATTCCAAGGAAACCACGAACACAAGTGGTTATTACAGAGGCTGATCAGACAACTTCTTCTGAAGTTCAGAGATCACCTGCAAATGTGATCACGAGGGAAGAATCTCATGTTGATACGACTACTGTTAGTCCTGAAACAGAAACAGTCCCTGTGTCTGGAGCATCTAATGTTCCTGTTTCTGGTTTCTCTACACCTCCTCATCAGGAGAATTTGGAGTTTGATGTAGATACTCTGTTGAATACTCCTCCTGATTTTCAGAGGAGAGAAGAATCAACCAGCACTCCAGGTTCTATCACGCTTGAAGAAAGAATTAAGAATCTGGAGAAAGAAAATTTTGAAAATATGAAATTGATTGCTGAGTTGAAGAAAAGCAATGAAGAAAAGTCTAATCAGATAACCATGATTCATCTTGACGCAGCCATCAAAGATACCAGATTAGCATCTCTTGAGCAACAAACGAAAAACATGTTTGACTACTCATCTGGGTTGGAGAGACAACTAAACGAGCTCAGAGAATTTATCTCTCAGACCTACTTTCATCAGCCACAGAACATAAGATCTACTACTGTGATTGGTGAATCTAGCAGACGATCTCCAAGCCCACCTCCTACTGAGACAGTTCATGAAAAGGAAACGGTCAACGAAGCCCAAACATCTACTGTACAGCAAAGTGGTAGCACTACTGAAGATGTTCCAGTTTCATCTGAAGTACCTATCACCGAGGCTTACACTTCTACTGCTTTTGTTGAACCAGAACACATGGTTACTCTGCCTATTATTCATGAACAGGAGGATGAAGAGCTAATTGATTATGCTGATTCTGATGATGATGAGGATGAAGATGATGAGAATGACGATGAAGATGATAATGGTGATGACAATGATGATGGAGATAATGATGGAAATGATGGTGGAGATGATGGTGGAGATGATGGTGGAGATGGTGGAAATGTTACAGGTTCTTCTTCAAGTCCTACTGGAGAGACTGACACTGACAATGTCAATAGACCAAGTGTTAGTAATCCAGAAGGATATGATCCAATTGACCCAGCAACAGAAAGTGTGTATGAAAAGGAATTATATTCTTTTCAACAAACTTCATCTGAAACTATTGAAGAAGAACTTGATATTTTTGAAGATCTGGAGGAACAGACCGAGTACACAGATATTTTTGGCAACAATCTTCAAGAATTATTCAAGGACATTAATCTTGAAGAAGGAGAAATTCCTACAGAGACTGTGAGTGGTGAAACTCCTACTGATACTACAAAGACAGATCATACTGGTCAGATTGCATTATACACTAGAGGAGGTTTGCAATTCAAAGCACCACCACCACCTACTGAAGCTCACTTTCTGTTTATATCTAAGCCAAAACAAAAGTATGGTGAAATGTCTCACGTAATCAGCTGGGCTTATGATGGTAAGAAAAGAATGTATGTGATAAAGAGAAGAAATGGAGAGATTGATTATTTAAAGAGCACACAAGACTTTCATACATTACGTGCTGCTGATTTATACTCTATGGGCAAAGCTCCATTCTTCAATGATAGTAATCACAGTGAAGCTGAGCTCATGAGATCCATGATTAGAAGGGAGATGCGCACAAATTTCAAAGACTTTAGGACTGCAAAATCGAAGTTGATAGATGACACAACACGAATTGATGAAAATACAAAAGCTCCAATGAAAATACGTGTCTATCAACATCCTAAATTCATCAGAAAAGTCCCTGTGCATGCTCCAGTTCCTCCAAACTCTTTGAAGCAACTTCTATCCTGGAGATGTGAAAAGGATTCCGGTCACGCTGTGATCAAATGCATAGACAAGTCTTATCGAATCATTGATCCAGCAGACTTAATGAAGTTTGGCAAAGACGACTTATCCAAGCTGTTACACTGCCCTATCTCAGCTGATGAGTCTGTTTACTTTCTATCTTGCCAGTACGTTTGGATGATTGACCGGATCCTGAGGAATAAATGGTATGCTTATGCTGGATCTTACAAGAAGGCTAACGTTGACTTTGATTGATCATGTTTCACCGAGCCTAGGGGGAGATTGTAGGAGATAAACAAGGCTCGGCAAAACAGATCTGTGCGAAAAGAAGCATCCACGCGAGAAGCAGGTCATACGCGAGTCGCAGACCACGCGAGAAAGGCTCCATGCGAAAGACTGCTGCCGCGCGAAATCATGATCCACGCGAAAGGGATCTCGCGCGAGAACTTGTAGTTTAGTATAAATAGCTAGTTTTCGTTTTGTAATTAAGCTTTTCGTTCATTATCATTGTATCTGTGCGAAATCGCACAAGACCTCTTGTAGGTTTCTGATTATCAATCGAAGATCTTCTTTTGTGATTCAATCATTCTTCTTCTACTCCAATCTTGTTTATATTCTGCGTTCACAAGATTGAGATCGTGTGTTACTGATCTTTGGGAGATTTCAGAGGTTTTACAGTAGCTTTGAGGAGTTGTACATTTATACCCTGTGTTTCAAAAACTTGTAATAATTTAACCACTATGCTAACATATATATTATAGACTTCAAACGTTTTAAGATAAAAATATCTCTTAATTAAAAAATATTATGGCTAGGAAACAAAGAAAGTTTAACTTTCCCATGCTAGGAACTTGATCGATGTTGTTGAGTTGACCAAAAATAAAGTAAACTTGGATTTCCTAATCACTTTTAACGAGTAAGGGTAAGTAGGATATCATAGCATGACGTATCGGTGAAAAATATTGTTACCTAAACAATTAACTAAACCAGACATAGAAATTAGAACTTGAATTTTGATTTGATTTGATTGTCATGAAAGCTAAAACAAATTGAGAATACTTCATAAATAATATTAGGAAAAAGGATCACACTCGGATTTCATGTGTGCTAACTATTTGACCTAACTTTATCAATTGAAAATCACATAGACATGCAAGTCCCCACGAACCGTACACCAATATTGGCATAGGCTATGCCTCCGAGGTCATGAACTGCCAATAAAACTCTGGGGTATGGTGACAAAATAATATTGAGTAAGCTGTCACGCAGACTACACCAAAACCAAAGGGTATAACTAGTTTCATTGAAATACCAAAAAAACTGTGTTGTGGTGACAAAACGATGTCACTTTGCTATTTTTCCTTTAAATTTCTCCAACTTGCTCATATCAATCTCGTTCCCGAGTAGTATTAATGTTGACCTATAACCATGAAATATATCTAATGTAACTTGATTCTACGCATAAGTATGATTAAAAACAATACTTGAATGCAATTAACACATGAAGTTTGACTACCCATCACAACCCCTAATTATTTACATTTGCACAACATATGAATAGTCAGTTTTTACAACATGGGATATACTATCAAGCACATAAAAAGTTGATTTAGACTATAACCATGAGTAACAATTAACCAAACAACCTACGTTATTACTTTATTCTCTTCCATGTATGATATCATATATTTGGGTTCTATAACAAACCATTGAATACGTAAGAATACTAAACTATATAAGTTTTTTTAAAAACTATCTATTCAAAAGATTTACAACAAATTCATAACTTTTTTATAACTTATGATATTACTCGTACCCTAAGCCGTTAGAAGTGTGATCGATACGCAAGACAACAAAGAGCCAATTGGCTGGAAGATGCATTAAATCCAATGTAGTTAATCAATAAGCGGAAGAAAGGTGACATATGAAGAAAGAATAGACCATGTAGAAGGTTTTGAAGAGACATTTCCCGAAACATAATTAACAAGTAATATGTGAAAGTGATATGATACGTGGAAAGAGAGCATGTTGCATTTGGGATCGAAACCAGTTGGATTACCGAATAAAAGGTGATATATATGCCTCCATATTGTCAAGTTAAACATGGATATAATTAAGGATGATTTATTTCTAACATAACTATAGGGTATAACTAGTTTTGTGATCCACTTAAGCACCAGAAAGGTTAAGTACCACACAAAAATACAATTTATAACCATCTTTATTACTCCGTGTGCATAAAAATTCGTCATACTACTTATTTATATCTTTGTAAATTTATAAATTACTTAAAGTCTTAAATTATAAAGTACATATCTATTAATGCTAAACATGTAACATATTTGTGATATATAATCTAATATCCATTTGTATCTTTCTAGATCCTAGTATATCATTAACACAGCTTCATGACCAATTAATATGAAGAAAAAACGCCAAGACTTAATCAGCCAAATTGAAGAAAAAGTTGAAATAATCGTCTCCATATGTGAACGAGATTGGTAGAGGAAGGTTCCTCATGAACTGATGTGGAGAATAAATAAAGCAATACGTGGAAGATCACGAAGTCAACCCAAAGCGAAACCATGCACTAGTTAGCCGGTATTAAACAACTTGGTGATAAAAGAACCACTACACCTTTTTAAGTAGGGTGTATGCATGTATTGCACACGGGTTTTTTTTAAAGCAACTTATACAACCATCTAATCGATCTACTGGTAATCTATGTTATATATAACTTAATTTGTATCAATCTTTTATAAACAGAGCTAGAACTCTTGACCTTCAGGAAAGCATATCACCGCTTTAACTGCTTGGAACTAACACGGTTTACTTTCGCAGATGGATTTGAAATGAAATGACAACCACTAAGCAATTATCTTCAAGTCTTCATGCCCAATGCTAGTCAAGAGTCACACATAAACCTTTCTATTTGTTGAACAGGTGTACTAGTTTGTATTATTGTATACATATATAGAAGGCTGCAAGTGGAATATTGGACCATTTAAGAGGTTCTTTTGCTTGTCTTTTGCACAACAAGTTGGTCACATTAGGTTAAATAACACCAATTATTATCTTTAACAATCACATTAGTATCTTTTTCAAACTACAAAGAAAATATCCACTTTTTCTCTTCTACTTTGAGTAGGTTTAGTCTCACTTTTCAACTTTAAACATACCGATAAAATACTTAGCATGCATTCAAATTAAATTATGTTGTTGCTACTTATAAAAATATAATCGAAAAATTCAAAAATATTAACTAGAATGTATATATAGAATCTTTTATCAAAACAACATACTAGAAATCATAGGCTATCTAATCGTAACAAAGATCAAAGATCATTTTTTATATTGGGAATGAAGCATCAGAACTAATGATGCATCTATTGGTGGTTTGCAGTCGTAATTAGCATTCATAATCATAGTAAGACACATTATTGAAAAACTAATCATCAGAAACAAGACACATTAGTGAAAAACTAATCATCAGAAACATTCTTTTTAAATAACTTAGTTACTACTGAAAACCCATTACCACTGAATCGTTATTAATATGTTGTTTAGTTACTACGAATCTCCTCGTCAGCGGTAACTAGCTGCACTTGTCACTAAAGGACTAATTAGTTCCAATTGACCACATTTACCATTCACTACAAGGAATAAGCTCATTAGCGGCGACATTTATCGCCGCTATTGATACCCTTTTTCGCCGCTATTAGTATTAGCAGCGACATGTCGCCGCTAATAAGTCGCCGCTAATGATTCGTCGCTAATGTGGAAAATATCGCCGCTAAAGAGTCGCCGCTAAAGATGTCGCCGCTAATAAGTCGCCGCTAATGATTCGTCGCTAATGTGGAAAATATCGCCGCTAAAGAGTCGCCGCTAAAGATGTCGCCGCTAATTCCATCATTTGCGGCGACAATACCGCCGCTATAAATTCAAATAAAAAATTCCGGGAAGGACTTTTAGCGGCGACACATATCGCCGCTAATAGTCAATTTTTCATTTTAATTTTTTTTTATTTTTTTAATTTCCATTTTTATAAACCGAAAAACCTGTAAATAAAACCAAATTTCCAGATTTCCCAACAACACAAATAACATAAGTATTAAGAAATACAATACGAGTTTTAACAACACAAATAACATAAACATACAAATTGTTTAACTTCAACTTCTAATGTCGTTAAAATAAACTTAAACTACTTAACCGATATCCTATTCATCGTCCTCGTCCGAATCATCATCTTCATCAGCTTGTTGTGTACCTTTTTGAGAGGCAATAAGTTGCGTCATTTGCGACATAAAGTTTGCATTTTTAAACAAACTTGCGATTTGAGCCTACAAAACAAAACATACATTATAAGTTGTTGTATTTGCTTCTTAGTATAACTTTAAGTATATAATGATACACACACCAACACCTTGAAGTGTGTTTGTATCACCCATTTCAACCATAATGTACATAATTCACTTAAATTTACCATTTTGACCCTTTTTAACTCAAATTAATATGGTTTTAACTATATCAAGTGTGTTTGTATCATTTGACCCATTTCAA
The DNA here is from genome assembly GCA_024085815.1 of Flaveria linearis. Lineage (NCBI taxonomy): Eukaryota > Viridiplantae > Streptophyta > Magnoliopsida > Asterales > Asteraceae > Flaveria > Flaveria linearis. Next base: position 55,330,128 of record CM044015.1, on the reverse strand, counting down.
CTATAATGTACATAATTCAACTTAAATTTACCCATTTTGACCCGTTTAACTCATATCAAGTGTGTTTGTATTACTTTGACCCATTTCAACCATAATGTACATAATTCAACTTAAATTTACCCATTTTGACCCGTTTTAACTCAAATTAATATGGTTTTAACTATATCAAGTGTGTTTGTATCATTTGACCCATTTCAACCATAATGTACATAATTCAACTTAATTTACCCATTTTGACCCGTTTTAACTCAAATTAATAGGGTTTTAACTATATCAAGTGTGTTTGTATCATTTGACCCATTTCAACCATAATGTACATAATTCAACTTAAATTTACTCATTTTGACCCGTTTTAACTATATCAAGTGTGTTTGTATCATTTTAACACGTTTCAACCATAATGTACATAATTCAATTTAAATTTACCCATTTTGACCCGTTTTAACTATATCAAGTGTGTTTGTATCATTTTGACCCATTTCAACCATAATGTACATAATTCAACTTAAATTTACCCATTTTGACCCGTTTAAGATAAACCAACAATGATACATTTAACAACTTCAAGATAAAACGTATAAAACTTTAATACCTCTGATAATGTCTGAGGTGTTTATTCCTGATCATGAACAAACAAAGTCGACCCTGCAGATGAAGACGGTTTACGCCCAATCCCTCTAATATGCCTGCGGCGTTCTCCCAACACCGACTCAAAAACTTGGACCTCGTTCAGTGATGAACAATTTCCTTCGTTTTGGGATTGACTTAGCTCATCAAACCGTCCTTTGAGCTGATTCTATATTAATTAACAAGAAGTCATTTAATATATATATATATATACACACAAAGGCCTCATCTTTAATATTTCAAAACTCTACTTTATATAAAACTTACATATTGTTGTCAGCCATCTCCGTATCAAAGGTCCCATCTTTACTGGTATGAGCATTCTGAAATGCCTCAAGTCTGCTCTTATTCTGATTAACATTTAAAAGTATATCATATATTAAATAAATACTTATCTACAATACACATACAAATAATTAAAGCATTACCTTCTTGTAACAATAACTACTATACGAGGCAGTCCCACCACGATTAGTGTATTGTTATTGTTGCCGGTTTGCTTTGTTTGATGATGAGGCTTTTCTGTGTCCGTCACTTAAGAAAAAATCAATTGTTTTGCTCAATTTTCATGATTCATTCCCTTTGGAGGGTTGAGCCTTGCTTGTTCCACATCTTCATATCCTCCAACACGATCAAAGTGTCTTTTGGCAACGTTTTTTCGATCTCTGAATCGTTTGAGATATACAGAACGAATGCCACCCTTAATCTGAACGCGTTCACGATCTAGCAAAATCTCATCAAAATCAAAGTGTCGCTACATTTAAGTTAAAACAAAATGAAGTTAGTTAAATAAATACCGAACAATAAACATAAAGCATATAAAAGTTACCGCCATATGCTCATCCAACACATTCTTCTGAGCATCAGAAAGATCAGTCCATGAACAAACATTAAATGGATAATTGGCCTCCATGTATATCCCAACCTCACGAACAAACATATCGTTAAGTTCACCGACTGGGCTATATGTAGCAGCTCTATCAAAAGGAAGAGATAAAGGTCCTCCTTTTTTTTCTAACTCATGCTGTAACTTTTAATTTTTAGCATTCCCTCTTGTTTTCTGGGAAGGAGAGCCTGCATTTATAATATAAAAAAGCAATAATTACAATATATATTAATAATAAATAAATAAACATGAAAATAATGCTTACCATCCAACTGATGGCTTCCGGGCCCACCAAAAGGAGGAATCGGTGGATCCCCCGCGCCATCACCTCCATGGCTCATTACATCAGTCATGAGATGTATCAAAACAATCCAAAAAGATATCATGTCTGTAAAAATTATAAGATATAAAACATCAAAATTAAAATAAGAATAAAGTTTTTAACTACAACAAGATATCATGTCTACAAAGTTTTAGATTAAATATATACTTAATCGGAGTCTCCCTCATATACTCCAGTCTCGCTGTTAGACCCCTCAGTGTCATAATAAAATCCTCTTCATCATAATCACCCTCGTCCTCAGACATCACATTAGCAGTAACATTTGGTGGATTAACTTCACTTGCAATTTCGTCATCGGTGACATTATCAACATTTTAAAAGTATTGGGTGAAGTCAATGAAAAGTACATTATTAGATGAAGAATGATTATGAACGACATCAAGATCTTCTGTTAATTCATTATCAACATTTTGAATGTTTTCCACGAGTCCATCATTGGATGGCGGTCGATCCCAAATTTTACGATGATTAACATTCTCGACGACCCACCGATGATTATTGCTTTGGTTTCTCCGAGAAGGTTCTCGGATGTAGAATACTTGTTTAGCTTAGGAAGCAAATATGAGTTGATCGTCTTTGTCCAATTCACGTTCGATGTTGATACTGGTGATATTATTGTCGTATGAAACACCCCTTCGAGTATCGAACCATTTGCAACGAAATAGGACTGTTGAATACCCATTTGCATAGCATAACTCAATAATCTCTTCAACTTGGCCATAATATTTCTCACCATTCTCACCCTCCACTAAAACACCTGAGTTTTGTGTTGTGCGTTGCGCGTAACGTGCAAGTACCATAAACCTAACACCGTTGACTATGCAAGCAGTGTAGTTATAGGCTTTTACATCCGCACCCATTGAAAGAGCATACAACTCTGAGTGAAAATCTGGAGAATTTTGTATTTTCATCGAATAAACCTAAGAAAATAATGTGTTAAATATAAATTACCTAACAAATATAGATTTGAATTCATGATGGAAATTTGGATATAAACCTAAGAGATTTTTATACACGGAATACCTTCTCTAAAAACCATGATGGAAATTTGATTATGACATCCTCATGTGGGCGTTCAGATTTGAATTCACTATATTGTTGACAAAATATATAACAAGTGAGGAACGAAATATATTTAAGTAATGTTTAAAACTTAAAGATAGGAACTCTTACTTCATATAGTCTCTAACTTCTTGACAACTATCAAGGACAAACCATTCTAGCTTCAGTTTTTCGCTAGGAGAAAGATATTTCATCTTTTTTGTGCTAGCCGAACGACATTTTGACTAAAATGCAAATATCTTTCTCTTTTCAATAATGATATCCTCATTTCTATCAGGGCGATTGAACTGAGTGTCAACATCTCGAAGGTACCTCGAACAAAATGATAAAGCTTCTTCAGCAACATAACCTTCAGCTATACAACCTTCTGGTCTTGCCTTGTTTCTGACATAATTTTTTAGTTTTTTCATATACCTTTCAAACGGATACATCCATCTCATACACACTAGACCACCACGAATCGCTTCATCAGGTAAATGCAAAACTAAATGAACCATAATGTCAAAAAACGCTGGAGGATAGATGAATTCTAACTTGCACAATATTATAAGAATGACCTCCTTAGCTTTCTTCATATCGTCAATTAATAGTGTTCTGGAGCAAAGTTGCTTAAAAACGTACACAAATCAACTATTGGTGTATAAGTATCTTTGGCCAAAAAACCTCTAACACCAATCGGTATCAACCGTTGCATGAGAATATGACAGTCATGAGATTTCAACCCAGTAATATTCTATTACTAATTAATCTAAGATGTCGGTGGTGGGGCTTTTTTGATTTTTTTATTTATTTATTTTTTATTTTATTATTATATTATATATATATAGTGGGGATTTTTTATTTTATTTTCTTATATTATATTATATATAACAAAATTGAAACATGGAATGACATCTATCTTGCTGGCTTGTGAGCTTTTCACCATACATAAGACCCGGGTTCGAGTTTAACATTCACTATACTTTGCATGCTTTCTTAATTAACTCATATTTTAGTTTCTCGTATAAATAATAGTAGTTCAAATTATATCTATCTAAAAAACTTTATTATATAATACTACGTACGTGTTTATTTTTATGTGTAAATTTTATTTGCAATAAGTTGGGTCAAATATTATAATTTTATTTCGTTGGTATAAATTCGAGTTACTCTATGTTTGAGTAAATTTTGTTAGGAAATGTGTTACAGCGAATGTAATCTATGCTTTATCATGTCGTCTATGGCTTTCCCGCATTTGATTATTTGATGTACGTTTTGAGTTGTTCTACGTTTTAACGTAAATTGTGTTTGAAATATAGTCGATTTAAATAAATATGTTTTATTTGATGGTACAAATTCGTGTTACTCCATGTTTTACGTAAATTTAGTTTGAAAACAAGCAGAGTCGATTATATTTATACTTGATCATGACACTTATGCTCGCCGCCGCAGCAACGCGCGGCGAGTTAGTTCACTAGTTAGTATTATTATCTATCACTCTCTTGCTGATATTAGATCCGAACCCATCAGGCAGTTTTATATTTTTTATAAACTCACAAAATAACTTTCGATCACTAGTCTTCAATGAGTATTTCGGGTGGGGGCTATACCACTTGCCATTTTTTTCTCTAACCATTGCCTACTCCGAATATTTAGATTTTTCAAGTCAACCCGTGCATTTGGTGTATCTTTGCTCTTTCATTCATTAGAAGAGTACCTAGCAAACTATCACACACATTTTTCTCTATATGCATCACATCTAAGTTGTGTTTTAGCTGTAGAGAAGACCAGTACTCAAGTTCAATAAATATGCTTCGTTTGGACCAATTTAACTCATACTCCTCCCGCTTTGATTTAACAGCTCCAAAATCAGGAAGTTTCCCCGGTAAACGGTGGCGGAGCCGACTAAATTGAGTTTCTATGTCAGTATCACTAAATTGTTTCGGAGGGGATCTTATCTCGGGTTCCCCGTTGAAGTCCAAATTTGTTCTCCATTCATGGTTTGCATCTAAAAACCGACGGTGACCAACATAAACGACTTTATTTGTGACACGCATCGAAGGAGTGTCTTCGTTACAAGTCGGGCATGCTTTGTAGCCATGCCCGCTCCAACCTGATAGACTACTACGAGCCAGAAAGTTGTTTATAGTCCATAACAAAGCCGCCCTCATTGTGAAAAATGTGTTTGTCGCCATGTCTTTAGTACGTATGCCCGACACCCACAATGCTTAAGCTCATCCACCAATGGCCTAAGAAAAACATCCATGTCCTTCCCGGGGGATTTAGGACCAGGAATCAACAATGACACCATGAATAACGACTCCTTCATGCATAACCATGGAGGCAGATTGTATGTCGTGAGTATAACAGGCCACGTGCTATGAGCCGAACTCATGTTACCAAATGGATTGAAACCGTCAGCTGCAAGTCCTAGGCGGACGTTTCGGGGTTCTCTCGAGAAGGTAGGGTACTTTATATCAAAATCTTTCCATGAAGAACCATCAATAGGATGACACATCGTACCATCTTCTGATCGTCCGGTATTATTCCAAATCATATCTTTTGCAGTGTGCCTTGAAGAATACAAGCGGCGTAGCCTGGGGGTTAAAGGAAACCATCGTAACACCTTGTGAGGTAACTTTTGCCCTTTGTATTTGTATCGACCCACCGACTCTCGTTACAAACTGGACAATTTTTCAACAATAGATTTTCTGCCCAGAAAAGAGCACAATCATATTTGCACACGTGTATCGACTCATACCCTAAATCGATCTTCTTTAATGTCTTCTTGGCTACATAGTGAGAAGAGGGAATTTTGTTACCTTCGGGATGTGAAGAATGCAACAACTCAAGGAGCTCAGCAAATGAGCTATTGGTCCATTTATTTTTCACCTTAATATTCATAAGCTTTGCTAAAAAGTCAAGAGAAGAAAACTTAGTACAACCAGGATATATTTCTGATTGAACTTCCTCTAACAAGTCCTCAAAATCATCACGGACACCACTACTCTCTTCCATAACGTCTTCGATAACGTCGGCTATTTCGTTTGTTGGCTCAACATCATTTACAACCACAACTTCAGGAATTAAACTTTCACCATGATAGATCCAATCCTTGTACGTCCGACACATGCCCCATATTTCTAAATGATATTTCATTTTAATCCATCCTAATAATTAAGTATTCTGACATTTCCTACACGGGCATCTAATCAGGCCATATTTGTCGATATATTTTTCACTCATATCGATAAAAGAGTTGAGTCCTTGCTGATACTCGGGTGATCTACGGTTCGGATTAAGAATCCAACTTTTATCGACAGATATGTTTACAGCACTGCAATATAATTTACGATTTAAATGGAGGAATATAATCATGGTGATTAGAAGCCAATTTCTAATAATGAACAACGATTAAAAGTCAATTTATTCTTGGTATTCATCATACGTAATTATAAGTTAACCATTTACATCGTTAATCTAAATAGTTCAAATATTAAGCAAAACTAAAAGTATATATCAACAAATTTAGTTTCTCATCCTAACTAAAAGTATATGATTTTAACTAAAAGTATATATCAACAAATTTAGTTTCTCATCCTAACAAGAAATATTACTTCTAATCCTAATCTAAATAGTTTAAAAGTTAACCATTTACATCGTTAATATGATTTTAACAAATATATATATCAACTAATCAACACTTAAATCATAAAATATATGTTATCTCATCCAAAATAACAATAATCAAACAAATAATTTTATCAATTAATTTTATACAACTAATTTATCCATTTCTAATACAAGTTTCCTATACTTTTAACTAATTATAACCAACTAATAACAAAATACCCAAATACATATAGTTCAAATACTAAACAAACTTAACAAATATATCAACAAATTTAGTTTCTCATTCTAAATATGGTTTCAACAAATATTAATTTTAATCCTAATCTAATTAGTTCAAAACTTAACTATCTTCATCTTTAATATAGTTTTAACAAATATATATATATTAACTAATCAAAACTTAAATCATCCATATATGTTATCTCATCCTAATATGGTTTTAACAATAAACTCAATCACAACCTAAAGCCTTTACATTTATAAAATAAAAAAATAAAAAATAAAAAAAATACCGAATGTTTTGCAGTGGCGGTGACGGAGCAGGAGCAAAAGCGGCGACGGTGGTACGCGACGATGGTCGGCAGTGGTGGCAGATCTGGAGGTCAGTGGTGGCAGATCTGGAGGTCGGCAGTGGTGGCAGTCGGTGGCTGTTGTAGGCTGTGGTGGGGGTGGGTGGTGGCTGATCGGTGGGTAGTGGCTAGGCCGGAGGTGGTGTGAAGGGGTGGTGGCTGCGGTCGATCGGATGTAGTGAGGGGGTGGTGGCTGCGGTCGGATGTAGTGAGAGGGTGGTGGCCGGAGGAGGAGGTGGCCGGAGGAGGTGGTCGCCGGAGGAGGACGTGGCCGGAGGAGGTGTTCGCCGGAGGAGAGGAGAAGAGGTCGCCGGAGGAGAGGAGAAGGTGAAAGTGGAGGGAAAGTGAAAGGTAGGAGCAGCGAACCCGCGGGTATAGGTGAAAAGGTATTAGCGGCGACGCGTCGCCGCTAAAGGCGTCACCGCTAATACCTAAATGTACGATTAAATACACGCCATCAGATCAAAGTGTTTATGAACGGCTAGGATCATTAGCGGCATGGTGTCGCCGCTAAAGGCCTTGTCGCCGCTAAAGGAGTCGCCGATATTGAGAGCTTTTCTTGTAGTGATTGATGAGTGACCAGCAAACAAGACAACCAAGTAGTAGAAAATGCAAACACAAAAATACATGACAACCTATTCAACTGTTAAATAACTGCAGATACTTGCAAACATATGTTTATAGAATAGCAACTAACTACCGCTAATAATCATTTACTTGTGTTCATTTTCATGTAACTTTTCATCGGTTATTCAAATCCAAATAGTAACTAAAAGATTTTCCCACCTTGGACCCCAACTTAGGGCATTGCCCTAGATCCGTAGTCCCCTTAACCCACGCCAATGGGGTACTTCCCCTTTGAACACCTTGGTTTGTTATAATCATCTCAAACAAATGTTTACTTCAATTCTCACCCTTTAATTTGTATTGATGTATACGGTAAATTCACTTATAAATAAATCCAACTAGGTTGATTCCCCGGCGCGTTGCGCCGGGCTTTTGTGTTACAATTTTATACTCCTATACGAGTCAGACGTTCGCGTCTCGGTCAGACCCAAAAAAACAGTCCCTTAGACTAAAGAGTTACCTGTTAACACAAACTGATCTGACTCGTTTTGACCCTTAGCAAAAATGACTCGTTAACCAACCCGCCTCTTTTGTCAAGGAACACTGAAATATCAGTAACTTACGCAGTGGTCAGAACATCAGGATGCAGGTTGTACTCCCGAGCAAACACAAAAGCAATCGCCATCTTTAATTGGTATGGCCTACATGAGTGAACATTGAAGTTATATAATTAATAACAAAATGATAAAAAGAACATTATTTTATCAAAATGTAATAATATATACCTCCTTAAAGACAACATGTTCTTTGAGGATGTTTCTATGATTGACATGAGGTCTTTCCAGGTCATCTATAGGCCCAACAAAAACCAGTGATCATGAGTCGGTATTAAGGAAACAAAGAAGATTTCAGAAATTTACAAAGAAAAACAACTTACATTCAAGACATCCAATAATATCCATGATTAATTCATCACCAAAAATTTTCTCAAAGATCTGAGGGCTGTTGAGTCTGATCCCTTTGACAATTTTGTATATCATGTGAAAGCCTTCCTTGTTTTCCAAATCTTCGCATACTCTAAACAAATCCATTAATTTCCGGAAGAAACTTTGCTGTTCACATCATTCATTTAAGCATTAAAATTGATATAATAAATAAATAAATAAGAAAAACTACTATGAACTGTAACTGAAATTTATATAGACAATTCTGTATATTATTCTTGAGTAATAAATTAACAACTAATAAGAATAGCACACATCATGCAGTATGAGCTCTGTCACACACAACTGATCTGTAACACTACTATCAACCACAACCTGCAACACAAAAACCAATCAACACCATCTTCACTAAACAGATCATATATTTGAATATATAGTTTTAAAAGCCCAAAAGAATGCATTTAACTCTGGACCTTAAGTATTTTAGGAAGTGTTGATAACTCTACTGCAGGTAACTCCCTTAACTCATTATTAGTCCCATGATACGTCTCATCTATATAAACAAACAGATAAACCCACATGTCATCATGAAGAATGATATCCACAATACATATAAAAATAAATTCATAAATACTTACTGCGGACAGTACTAAAATGCAGATTGCGCTGCACATTGCAAATATTGTCCCTGTGTAGAAAAATGATCAATTAATACAATAATCATATGACCTGACATGCAGCACAAACTCAAAGATTACAATTTGTACAAATTTAGCTACAAAAACATAATATACATCATCAATTCATTATACATATATTCATAAGTAAATACATCCATCATAAACACAAACTCTATATAAAAGAACAACTATGCTAATTCCATACGCAATTCCACCTTAGATTACAATTCCATAAACAGAAACCCGCGTTTAACCCTAAAATAATCCCCAAAATTCTCCTAGTCTCCAACCGGTCTATAACATTGTTATCCCTTATTTTAGCTCAAAGAACAGAACCCAAAAAGAATAAGCATTCAACAAACCTCAACAACAACCTAACCCACATATTAAAAAAAGTAAAAAAACCCACAAAGTACTACAACAATAAAGACAATAGGTAATATTTAACAACCAATCAAATATTCATTTTCATTATGTACCTTGCAGAAGCTTCTCAGTACGCCAAATGAACTCAAAACTCCAGTCTGCAACACTTGAATTTCCGATTTTACCCTTTTAGTAAGAGAACTCAAGGCCTCTGAGCGATATATACTTCTTTACCCAAATTGCAATATCTTCTACACATGCTTGAGCTTTTGGTGTCTTAAGAAACATCTCAAAAGTTGCAAATTCATGTATAGCATCTTTATAATCATAAACAGGGGCGTCTACATTAACCTTTCTAAGCTCCTGTGAATACGCGATTGCACCGTCCCGCATAAAATCGTGTTCAGCTACTATTGTTAACGTTGGGGCATTTGTCTTAAGGGTATTTTTGCCATTAGAGGGTTGGCAGCTGGATGGTCCAGATTGAACTGATCATTCGGTAGGAAAAGTTTCCATGCTAAAATCGCCATGGTTCTGTCATAAAGATAAGAGTTAGCCAATTTGATTTCTGATTTTGTGGGAGTGCTTCCAATTACAAAAGGGTACATGAGAACTTGGGCCACTACTCTTATAGGGTCCAAAAGGTTCCCTGCTTCCACAGCCTTTTGCGTGACATAATTTGCAATATTTGAACCCGAGCTTACACCAAGAAGCACACACCTATTAACGAATAATGATCACAAATATGTCAAAATCTTTTGCATAAAAGAAGATAACAGACCATAGAGCTAAAGCTCTTTGCATAGTATGAAAGATAGTGACAACCCCTATATTATGTTAAACAATGAATTAACAAATTTTACTGAAATAAGCAATAGAACATAGGCAGATATATTAGAACTATTTATCAATATACTGATCCTAATTCAAGTTGTGCCTTTAACTTTGTGATAAGTAATATACAGATTTTCATTTGTTGATCTTTTTTATTAACTATATGTCTATTATCTATATGCTTCATTTTGAAGCCAGTATCAATTACGGCCTATACATTCAATAGCAAATCATCAAATCGGTCTTTCGTCTTGAACCTTATCTAATGGTCTTTCAAGTAATGTAAAGACTAAAAGCATCCATATTTACCTGTTTTTATTCATTTGTTGTCTTTTGTAAGGCCCACGTTCCCGGGCACCTCACAGTTGGTCATTCATCGCACATAAAACGTTGTAAAACACATATTTACTTTGCAGCGGAATTTAAAACTTCTATTAATAATTAAAACATGTCATTTTAGTACAATACAGCATTCTTTTTCATTTCAAAATGCAATGACATGTCGAAATATGGATGCCGGCCTCAATAACTGAGTAGTCGCCCTATGCCATCCTCAGCAACATACCTGCCAACTGGAAAATACATAAAACGTCAGCGTTGCTGAGTGAGTTCTAGTTTTATAATAAAACATACTTTTCTTTTGTTAAAACCGTTCTTTACTTCTTTAGAAAACATACTATACTTTCGTAGATGAACACACATCATACGTACATACACATAGATAATATCGTTATTATCTTCATCATTCATTCATTAGCTTTCGTTCGTGCGTTTCTTACTTTCACTCATACGTTCGTTACATTCGTCTTTACGTACGTTACGTTCATTCTTACGTTCATTTCATTTATTAGTACGTTCATTACTTTCATGCATCCTCTATCGTTCACTTTTATCTAGGTCCAGTCAAACTTTACCCTCTTCATGGCACACAGCCATGATTACTGAGGTCAAGTGACATGGATCCCATTTCATACGTTATCATTGTGTTCCTCCGTTCATTTCTATCATTCGTTCGTTCTTTAACTTTCATTCGTTAAGCATGCAAATCTCTAAGGGTCACCTCCCTTCTCTGCCCTCGTGGTTCATACCCACGAGCCGACAAGGCATGCTCTAACATACTGGTGCCCCTATGGCTCTCAGTCCATAGACCGACACCTGGTGCCCCTATGGCTCTCAGTCCATAGACCGACACTCGATTACCCCTAGACCATGCAAGACTTTCTCTCATATTTCTCATTCTCATCTAGATCTTGTCTCATGCAATATCCCCGACTCATGTCCGAAGACTAGCACAGCAACGGGATACGCGACAAAGATCCCGTACGAGTCAATCACAGAGATTGAACTCCATCCGAGTCTGTTGCAACACAAAGTTGCTCACCTCATAACTATGTTTGGCCTTATGCCACACCCCCGAAGTTAAACATAACTCGGGTAGCAACACCCCCATCGAAATGGGTATTATCACCCCCACCGAAATGGGTAACTACACCCCCACCGAAGTGGGTAACATCACCCCCACCGAAGTGGGTAACTACACCCCCACCGAAGTGGGTAACATCACCCCCACCGAAATGGGTAACTACACCCCCACCGAAATGGGTAACTACACCCCCACCGAAGTGGGTAACATCACCCCCACCGAAATGGGTACTACACCCCCACCGAAGTGGGTAACATCACCCCCACCGAAATGGGTAACTACACCCCCACCGAAGTGGGTAACTAGACATACTTCACCCCCACTCTGTGGGTACCTGTGACATTCCACACCCCCACTATGTGGGTACCTACTATACACCGTGTACCACACCGAAGGTCAGTCTCAAGACTGGAACCTCTACGTGCACTCTTAAAGATTAGCTGAACCTCACGCGGTTACTTGCGCATTGAAAGGTGAATTGTACCAATACCATATGCCACACCCCGATCGTTATTAGCTACCGGGCCGAAATCAACATATGAACAACATAACGTATGCCACGGTACTAGAGGTAAGCGGTAGAGGTACCATGACCATGGTCAATCACAGAGAAGGACCAATCACGTTATTCAATGCTTGCAATACATAATTCGTTCGTTCATTAATGCATGTATTCATCATCATTCTTCTTTTCGTTCATTCGTTAATACATGCATTCATCATCATGTTCCTCTTTCGTTATCTTTCACTTTACGATACATAATACTTCATTAGTTCATTCTTGTTATTCGTAAAGTTTCAGAAAGATAAGCACACAATTACAAGGAACACACACACTTATCATACATACTCATCATACATTCATCACCATACGTACATCATCATACATTTATCATCATACGTAGCATCATACCATATTTAACAATATTTTAATAATATTGTTAACAATAATACACTGATAATAACATCAGAAACAATAAGGGTTAACCGTAATCATCATTACATGCATGAAATATCATCATTTGTTAACCCTAGTTAGCCCTGGTCAAAACCTCGAACTTCGGTATTTCAGGAAATTTCTGCAAAATTCTAAGTGTCCTAGGCGTTTGAGCCCTGTTGGACGTAAAAGCCCTCTGGCCGTATGAGCACTATTGGGCGTAAGAGTACTGCTGGACTTTTCATCTTACACTTAGATTTATCATCTGGTCATACGACCACACTGTTGGTCGTATGAGCACTATTGGTCGTACCATCCCTGTACTTGGGAAATATATTCTGATCATACGACCACTGTTGGTCGTATGAGTCCTGTGGGTCTCTTCATCATACTTAGAAAATTTCATCACATAGTCATACGACCACTGTTGGTCGTATGAGTCCTGTTAGGCTCATCAGCACTTAGAAAAATATATCTCCTGGTCATACGACCATACTGTTGGTCGTATGAGCACTAGTGGGCTTTAACACTTAGAAAAATCCTGGTCATACGACCACACTGTTGGTCGTATGACCACTGGTGGACTCATCAGCTTGTTCTTATTTATTCTAAGTCCAATTTCAGACATATTTGCAACCTGTTCATGTGTCTAATCCATAATCCAAGTCCCAAACATCATAATGCCTAGTTCTAAACATATACAAATGATTCTAGGCATAAATCTAACATAAACATAAGCATACATACATTCATTTCATACGGGTTTCAACCCAAACTTTACAAAAACATATTTGCATGCATTTTCCAGCCCCAAAACATTTAAAAACCAGTAAAAAGGGGCCTAGAACTCACCTGAAACAATCTTTCAGTAGCTCACTACAAATCCGAGACACACCTTCGAATTCTGCTCCTAAGTCCCGAGAACAGACACAAATCACCAAGAACTTCGGTTTAGAACTCGAAACCCAGCTGAAACCGAACTCATATAAAAGAAAACTCACCTTTTCAGCTGCTTCCTCCTCTTTCTCTCTCTAGAACCGAGAGCTTTCTCTCTCTTTTTCTTCCTTTCAGCCGATTGAAGATAGTGAAGCAGGGATGGGCGGCCATGCCCCTTTAAACCTTAAAAAAAATAAGGTTTTGTACCTTGTACACTTTATCCCCCTCCACTTTTGCCCATTATCTATTCTTTCTATTTACTTTTTTTTTTCTTTTCTTTTAAATGAAATTTCGGGGTGTTACATCTTTCGTCTTGAACCTTATCTAATGGTCTTTCAAGTAATGTAAAGACTAAAAGCATCCATATTTATCTAATGGTCTTGAACCTTCATTTTTTTATTTGTTGATCTTTTTTATCAGGCAGACATTGGAAAGGAAAAAATAATCCTTACAGCAAATTAAAGACTAAAAGCATCCATATTTACCTGTTTTTATTCACCTACTGGAAAGGCAAGATCCATAAAAGGTTAGGTTTGTGGTCAATATAGCATTCCATCAAGTAAGCAACACGAACCATGGTTCATAGTTCCAACGAAAGCAACACCAACTTTGTTGAGCCAGGATTGCACCCGAGAGCCATACTTTTATACAACCTGGTTTGGTAGATTGAGTCCATCTTTCTCCCAATCACCATAAACTTCATGCTGCTTCATAAAATCAGTTAAACTGGATGCTTGTGGGACCCATCCAAAACCTTCCATACTTTTCAAAACTTCAGCCAACTTATTCTGGTATCCTGCAGTATGCAAACTGTGTACTAAAGTGCTACATGTAGCAAAACTATGGGAAAAAGAGAAAAAATTACATCAAATCATTCAATAGTTAAATCATCAAATTGGTCTTTCAAATTGATCCTACGATATATCAATAACAAAATTAAGAACTCAAATTCTTAGAGTTTTGATACCTTGAAAGATCAGCATGAGCAGCGATCCAAGGCTCAATCATAGAAGAATCAAAACCATCAACAATCCGACTACTCGAGTCAACCCGACCCGAAACCCTACACTCCGCCAAATTCGACTGCTTCGCTAACCAATTCAACGCCTCCACACCGTCCTCAAACGCCGCCGGAAACTTACTCTCCGGCGCAAGGCGGTACCCCACCGCCACAACGATCGCATCACACGCCTTCGCAATTAGCCACCGAAACACTACTCCCAATCACAAAACCACCGCCATGAAACTGCAAAACCACCGCTATAACTGCTTAACATCAAAGACAACGCAGTGTCCACAACAGCCCGAAACACCCTCTTTCGCCTCTTTCGACTTGCGGTACTGCTCTTCGGCAGCTCGAATAGCATCCATCTCCAACGCTTCATAGTGTCCAGAAGAACCCATCGGCGGTGATCGACGGTGATCGGCGGTGATGGTGGTGGTCGGACGCTTGATGGGTTAGGATTAGGGTTTTGTTGTGAGGTGTGAGGTCGGTGTGGCACTGTGGCCACCGACAATTTGGAATAAATAGAATAGAAATTATACAAAACTAACGCTAATGACACTGAAATCACTAGTAGTCTTGAGATGCATAGCTATTGATTACAACTTTTTTTCTAATCAGAATCCCAACTTTTTACAAACAAGTGAAATATATAAATTCCTGTACGACTACTCTGCAACTTGAGCATAGATGATAGATATACTTTTTGCTTTTTTATCATTGAGAATTCTTTGTTCAAAAAGCATTGTGTTATCATTATATGTGTAACGATAGTTTATGTCAAGAACAATGTTCTCAGAATCGGATCGGACGTCGACCGGACGGCTTACTGGTTTGGTGGTCGGACGGTCGGACCGGTCGGACCGGATGGACCGGATTTAACTATATTTTAATTATATTTATATATGTAATTAAATATAAGTAATTTATATATGATTTATACATATATTTTATAGTTATATAAAAACTTAACTATATTGTATATACAAGTACTAATTATGGTTTAACACCGTTTTTACCCACTAAAATCAAAAAAAAAAAAAAAAAAAAAAAAAAATCAAAATCGGTCGGACCCGAATTGGCCGGTCCAAGCCGACTCGGTTCGAACCGGTTCAACTGCTCAAAAACGAACCACTATGGACCGGACCGACAGGGGGCCGAATCCGGTCGAACCGGTCGGACCGGTCCGATCCGGTCCTAACAACATTGGTCAAGAAAAATAGCTAGTTTTATAGATTTAGGATCAAAAGGAAGGAGAGAAACTATAGTAGAAATTAATCCAAAGATTTTCATGTTCCTAAAGATGTTTACTATTGAGATTATTTTAAAAATTTTAACAGAGTTCAAATTATTCTTCAAATGCTTATATATTCTAGAAGGAACGAACTCAGGGAATGGAAGAAGCACCCATGACCCACCTTATGTCTGAAGAGTTTTTAGCAAAAAAAGTAGAACTTGATAACCACCCAAGAATATTCCTTTAATAGAAGAGTATATTAACTTCAAAATTCTTCATACTTAATTCATTAAACATCGTTAATAAATAATAAAGATCACCTTATAGAAATACTTCATACTATGTAACGACTCCATTGTTACATACATGTACTACAGAAATTGTTGTTGCCATTAAAAATCATCGAACATCTCATGTTATCAGAATTTGACAATTTTATATACAATAAAATAATATATAATGAGGTACATTAATTTTAGTTTAAATTAATATATACCAGAGAGAGTGAAAAATCATTTATGGTTTTCTTTTTTATAGGCATTGTTTCAAAATTAAAAAAATAGTCTTTACCTATTCTACCCCTTGCCATTAATACTTATTATATTTAATTAACAAATAATTATAAAATTAACACTACTCATTAAAAACCATTGATCTAAATAATCAATGGCTTAGATTTGATTTACAAGGTTTTCATTTATAACTAAATTTTTATTGGATCATCACCATATATATATATATATATATATATATATATATATATGTGTGTATGTATGTATATATATATATATAGGGTTGAGTTCAAATGAGAACTTCATTTTAAATAAGAACTCTAAGAACTCCTGACAACCATTGATTATAATAATCAAGGGTTGAGATTAAAAAGGGTAATCTTATAAATTAATATGTCATTTAAATATTATAATTTAAATATAAAGGGTATATTGGTAAAGTTAGACCATTTTTTTTTGGAAATGAGCTACACATATGGAATCTTCTTTATTTCTCATTAATTTAAAAAATATTCACTATGGCAATAAAACAAAATTAATTACTGTTGATGTATGAAGGTTTTCCGTGATTGGTTAATAATTATATTATTTGAGTATGCATATATGCAATTTTTATATTGAAATTGAAATGTAAAGATTCTCAAAGTTATTTCATTTGTAGTTTCAAATATTTTTCAAAGAAGGACGAATTTATGTAATTTACTAAACTATTTTAAAATAAGTATGTTTGGTAAGTTCGTACATAATAATTTACTAATTTATCATTGATATGTGCTAAGAAGATGAGAAGAAGTAGAATAATATCTTCAAGTAGTTAAAATATATTTTTTCTTTAGTTTATATTGCATTTGTTTTAGAGAACTAAAATACGTATGTGTAAATACATGTATTGACACTGCTATGTTGTAATATATGTGTAATTTATGTGTGCAATATTTAAAAAGAGTTTGGCATAAGAAGTAAGATGCTATGTTAGAATGCATCCCTGTAAAAAAAATACCTCCATTAGGCTACAAACGATAATCATATTGACTACGGTGTGTTTCTAATAAGGTACATGTAATTGTATATAGGATGTAAAGTGACCTTAATCACCACATGGTGCTGATAACAATCTTGAAAGTATATGGGCTGATGTATATTTAAGTACAGTTACATGTATGTAAAACATACAAATGTTAAGAAAGTATGTGGGCTGATGTATATTTAAGTGCAGTTACATATATGTAAGTAAAATTCATATAGGTCTAAAATGACCTTAATCACCACATGGTGCTGATGACAATCTTGAAAGTATGTGGGCTGATGTATATTTAAGTGCAGTTACATATATGTAAAACATACAAATGTTAAGAAAATCATCCGATAAAATCGCAATGCTTAAATTCACAACAAGAACATTGGTAAAAATACTAAATGTACGATATATGTTAACAAAGAAAAACAAGTGTTTACATATATGTAAATTAGTGTAGTCTAACAGTTTTCATATTACAGTAATTACAACTAATTTAAAAACAACATTGTAAATTTATAATTGATTTTTCATCAAATCAAATTGGTGTATGACTGGTAAAAAAGATATTATATCTTAAAAGATGAAAAAACAACACATATATGTCAACTTTGTAGATATATAACAAAATTAAGCAATTAACATATTTGTAAATTAGTCTATTTTAAACGAGATTTGTTGTCACTACTCTATTTGGTTATATATTAGTATATCAAATATATATATGTAAACAAATTTACACAATCAAAATAAAACGAATAACTAAATTTTTTTTATATAACCATGATTTACATATACATAATAAAAAATCAAACTTGTCATTTACGTATATGTAAACAAATTTACACGTACGTTTGCATATAAATAAGTTTGTGTACAGATCTGTAAGTTGTACAACTTCATAAATTTATGATTTTCTGCATAATAAAAACCAAAATCTTACATGATGAACAAACCTTTTTAGAATTATCAAGCAAAGTACTTCATGAAAGACAACGCCTTCATTATCATCGTCATCTTCAAAAGGACTAATATTGAAACCATTTACGCGGTTATCATCATATTCATCATCATCATCATCCCATCTTCAATTCATCTTCACCGTCTTCATTTTCATCTTCTAGACATGTACGACATCATCATCTTTGTTTTTCTATTGATCTTGAGAAGCCACTGGTAATCAATCTCGTTTGGTTGGAAGGTGAGGATTTGATCGGAACACAATATGATCCAACGAGTTGGTTTGAAGAGTGATGATTCGATGCAGATAACCATCAAATCGTTGGAGTGCTGGTGGTATAAAATTAAAATCCTTTCTTCGCTTGATTTGATCGTGATAGCAAACCTGAATGTAATTGTTTCAATATTGAATGCATGTTGATAATCAAATTGAATTCTATTGATATTGAATATGATCTGACAAATCAATGGCTTCATAATAATCGTATATATTGAGTTTAGTTTTGTTTGGAATGTTTCATTAATTATGTATTTTTGGAATTCTAAAAATCGCTAATAAAAAGGAAACAAATTAGGCAGTTACACTCATTCTATTTGTTAATTTACATCTTTACCCTTTTGTAAATAATAAATAATAGATAAAATATATTGTAATCAATGGTTGATATTAGTTCTCGCGGTTCTTACAATCTTTAGGAGTTCTGAAAAGATCCTAACCCTATATATATATATGTATATATATATATATATATGTATATATATGTATATATATATATATGTGTATATATATATATAGGAGGGATCAAATGAAAATCATGTTTATAATTAACAACCGTGAAAACCAGGGGTTACATATATGTAAGTACGTATTACAAAGTGTATAATTAATAGATACATATATGTAAGGGTTATGTATATGTAAGTACGTGTTACCAAGTGTACAACTAAGAGTTACGTACATCTAACTCATACAAGTTACGTATACGTAACTCGATTCGTTATCATCGTCAACCTTGGAATTTAAATTAAAAAATAAATAATGACCTCAAAAAATAAGGTTAGAGTTTACTCAAATATACTTTAAACAATCAAAAAATTAAATCAATTATAAATTATTTGATTGGATAGTGGTGGTTTTTACAGTTTTCAATTATAAACATGGTTTTTATTTAATCTCTCCCCTATATATATATATATATATATATATATATATATATATATATATATATATATATATACACACCTTAAAATCCACTAACAAGGTTTTACCGTCAGCGTGTGACACACCAGGATCTCAGATAGCACCAGTTACACCAGACACGATAATTATAAAACATCACATTAAGTAATCAGACATTTAAACCAACCATAAGTGTTTCATGCTTGCGGAAGCGATTTAAAACATAAGTTAACAGTAAAGTGTATCAACATGCGTTTAAACCATAAAAGTCAATAACGTTTAACAAAATAAAACGATTGAGTTGTGATGTATGCCATGAATGCATTTTAGCTGGATCCTAACCATGTGCGTTCCTTTGACCTGAGAAAACATGCTAAAATGTGTTAACATAAAGTTAGTGAGTCCACAGGTTTAAACAACAAATAATATGTCAGAAAGCGTTTCATATGGTTTAGTATATAAAGCATATCGATAGGTAGCTAGCCTATAAACAAGTTAATTAGTGTTTCAAACTGAAGTTGACTGTGTGTGTTTAGTGCCTTTCCACCACGTCTATCACAGACCGTGGCAATCGTTAGGTCAATTACGCACCCGTTTGACCTCCAATCAAGCTAGTTCAACTAGCCCGGGCGGGGTTTGTCAAACCCAGTAGTACTACTCAGAATTACCTCGCTAATCCCACTATTAACGGTTTGATACTGTAAGAAGTTTCAAATGTGTCTACACTAACATAACAGACGACATCAAAATTATTGGCAACCATGATAAAAATAGTGTTTGCATGTTTTCTCCCCCAAAAAGGAAATAATATAAAACGGGGCTATGAAAACTCACCTCGAATGGAGAGCAACAAGCAATTGAAATCATAAAAGATTTTGTTTTCCGATTAACCTGAATGTACATTTAATATTTAATTAATATTAAATACTAACAATGTGATCGTACGGTTTCGCGTTTCACGACTCGGGTACGGTGTCGGTTGTCGATATTTCCCATTCATACACAAGCACATTTAAAACTGTATAAAACCCAATTATTCTCACGTATACTAATTTATGTACTAAGATAATCGTTGTAAATATATAGACGTACATACCATAAAATATATAATATACCCACATATATAATATATATCATATATAATATATATTATACACACATATGTATATATATATTATACACACATATGTACTATATATTATACACACATATGTACTATATATTATACACACATATGTACTATATATTATACACATATATAATATATATCCCATTCACACCCACACAATATACATTATCTATAACATACATTATTTAATAAACACATGCAAACTAACATCCAATAAACACAACTTGCAACCTAAAACATACACATGCATTAACACCACAAAACACACACTTAAGACACATGTGTATTAATGCACAAGATGCATACTAACCCATATGCATGTATACAAACCCTGATGCGCCCACAAGCTCCACATCCTCATACGCCCACATGTGACCTACATTCCCCCATGCGCCTAACCTAACCCATACACATACATGCATCACATGCGCCTACATGTGAAGGCCCACCCCCATGCGCCCAACTAACACCACACCAAGTCAAAGCACCTAATCTTTATTCATGCATTCATACTTATATAATATACATACCACAAGGATATATGTACACATCCACACAATTTTCACATTCATGCCAAGCTACACCACACACACTCGTGCACCCCCATGCGCCTACCTTCATGCGTGTGTCCCTAAGTGCCAAACCCAAACATGCTTACACACATTCGTACTGCAGAACACACACACAAATATATACAATCGCATGCATATATATGTATACACACTTGCATGCGCATGGGCATGTACACATGCACAACCACTAACACACCAAGATGCACACGTATCGCAACCCTTATACACACACACTAACACTTACAATTATAACCGAACACACCCATTCATAACCATAATTCGCAGAAACATACACGTACATACACACGGCTTCACGCACATACGTACGCATACGGCCACGGGGTGATCCCCGCCGAAACACATGAACACGCGCAACTACACAGCCCAAGCACACATGTACTGACTAAGCAACCAAGACTTCAATTGAAACCATAACCGAAACCAAACGCGCGAATGAGCGAAAGAACTTATCGTACAGGGCGAACGAGGGTTGCGATATGTAACGGCTCGTCGTTAGAGTGGAAACGATTCACCGGAAGGTGGTGCTTCGATGTGTAGATGTTGCGGCAGAGATAGGATTTGGTGATTAGGGTTTGCGGTGATGATGATGATGATTTTCGAATGAGGGCTACGACAACCCTAAAATTTTTAGTATTATTTTATATATACATTTTTGTATGCATACAAAATATAAATAAATTTACGTATGTGCATGAATAGATATAAAATACACGTATGCATGTTTACATGCATGCGTACATAGTAGGATTATTTACGTATACATGCAGGTATATATATGAAAATGAAGTACGCAAGTTTGTGTACGTACATTTTATGTATGGTATGTATATATACTTTATATATATATATAAGTTGGACTTATAATTATCTGTATTATTGTGCATATGTGTTATAGGCAAACATGATGCGTGTTTGCTAAAGTTTACGTATGCATGTTTACATGCATATATGTATATGAAAAATGTACACGTTTGAATGCATGCATGTATACATATATATATATATGAGAATTCACGTATGCAGGTATAAAAATGGAGATTTCATATGCTTGCATGCATGTATAAAAATCTAATATGCATGTTTGCATATATGTATATATGAATTAAGAAAACATACTTTCACTTATATATACATGCATACCCATGACATAGACTTATGATTACTACATATATGCATATAAACAAGTATGGATATGTTTGCTGAAGTTTACATATGCATGTATCAACACATATCAATAAAAATATCCATATATATATATATATATATATATATATATATATACAAATTAAGAGAATTACAACCAAAACATCACAACACAAGTTAACTATTATACCACTCGGCTCATGTGAACCACAATCACCAAACCAACCGGTCTAAGTCTTAAACGCCATATAACACCACAACCCGCCACCCCATCACCTTAGAAATACCACAAACCGCCATCTACACGCTTCAAAACCCTCGGTCCTCATCATTTCAAAGATTATTCACAAGTTTGCCACCTAAGTCTTCACCTTGACTAAGTAACATTGCATTCCCACCTATCCTTCCTTCAAACCGCCACCTAGCACCTAGCACCTCTAAGATGGACACCTAGCAAAGCTAGAGGGATTACTCATCAAAGCTATAAGTAGACCTCATGATGGGTAGTAGCCGAAGGCCTTTATACTCCTCACATACTCGGGTATTTCAAAGCACAAACTCAACTACCATCGCACGCCATCACCAACATCAACCATAGCCAACACCACCACGACCATCACCTCCAAGCTTCACCACCATCACCTATTGTCTTTCTATCTCTCGGATATCACACAAACCATCAACAACCAAACAAACATACCACATCCATCATCACTCCCATAACCAACATCACCACCACTACTCGTAACCATCACCTTCCATCACCTAGTCTCACCTCTCGGTTCTACAAGCCATCAAGCATCCCAGTTGACCACCTTCTCAAGTCTTGGACTCAAGGCATCTCAACCATTCCCCAATCATCATCAGCCTTTCCCTCTCTCATTTACAAAGGTTAAAATATTTTTAATATTTATGATGCCAAAAAGTTACATATGTGTTATAAACACATATAAATTGTTTTGGTACATGTATATGTACCAAAACTAACCTTAATAAATCTTGAAAACCTTAAAATCTATCAAGAACCAGTAATAAAATCAGAAAAACTTGACAAAAGATGTATTTTTGAATTTATGAGGATTTAAGCTTAAAATATTAAAGAAATTAAGTAAAAATAATAAATAAATTGCGATTGTGGGAATAAACATTTGGAATACTTAGGAAATATTAACTTATTATTCTGTAAGTTTTCAGTAAAAATATAGTTAGTAAAATAATTTAAACAAATTATTAAAAAATAGAGAAAATACTCAAAAAATACAAATAATTTGAGAAATTCTGATAAATTTATAAAATGATCCTTTTAAAGTATAAAGGTCTCTGGAATTATCTCAGAATTTATCTCTTTATTATACTTGAGATATGATTTTTTGTGTGTTTTGCAATAGGAAAATCTAAATAAATATTTAGAGTATATAATAAATTCTGTGAAAATCATGGATGCAATATTAAATCTGAATCTACTAAACATATAAATTCATAATTTTTTTAGTTATATAACTATTATTGCTAAATATAGAGATTATTTTAAAAATTACAGAAACAGATTTGCTATGAGTCAGACTTTGATATATTTATATGATTTTCTATTTCATATATGAAACTTTATGTAAAATTTTAGGAATTTATGGACTACATAAACTATTTTTAATGAATTTTAGGAATACCTTATAAATTACAGAAAACAATCTGTTAGGAATTAGATTTTATAAAATTTATGAGATGATACAACCTGTTGAAATAACATTCTGTAAATTTTTGGTGATTTTTGGATAACCGAAGCTAATTTTGCTGATTTATGGACACTTTGGACTAATTATAAGTATTTATGTATAGTAAAGTAAATATGGAGAAATTTATGATAACATCACTGGACTATTTTACAGATGAACTTTCAAAAATTAGTTAAATCTGAGGTTCTGAAAATTTTAAAGAAATTAATGTCTAATTTTGTGAATTATTTTATAGGTTCCACTTTGGAGATACGGTGAGATTCATAGCCCTATTTTTTATCCTTTTGGTATTTATAAAGTTTTGGGGGAAAAAGCATACTGGTTACGTTGATGTATTACTTTGAAAAAATTTTGATACTTACTATCATTTGTGATACAACCATTAGTTCGAATGAGGAATCGTCTGATAATATTAGTAGCGCTACTTAGGAGAATATTTGCACCAACAGGATGGGTGTTGTGATGTTATTTTCCTGCACCTAACCGAATGAGGGTTGAGATGTAATATTATCTGATTTTGTGAATATTCATGACAGTATGATTTTATTGTGTAAAGGTTTGGTTGTAATTAATACATTAACAAAGTTACTTTGTATGGAAATAAACCTATGTTCTCACCAACTTTTGTTGACTATTTTGAGTATGTTTTTTCAGGAAACGATTACTAATACATTTTACTTTAGTTTTGAGATTCACAACGGTTGGGGAGAAATTGTTGGAAGGGTTTGCGTTACACTAACAGTCAACATAGTTGACTATAGTGTGTATGTTGATGCACACTTCCATCGTATCTGAAGACATGCAGTAGTTTAATCAAGTTGTAAAAAGATTATATCTAATTTTGGAAATTTATGTATAAGATGTAATCTCGAATATTATAAATAAATGCATGTCCTACTTTATTGTTTTAAGTATGTATGTTTATTATTTACTCTACTATAATTAATGCACTCTGATCAAACGAGTCACACCCGAACCGCATTTCATGCTTCCGCCGGGATGTGACAAGGGCCGATGGGGAGGTAGGTTGGTTATTTACTTGAATAAATTTTGAAAGTTTCACACCTTTATTCCCTCATTTAATTATAAATTACATTTGTGTAATTTAGTTTAATCTAATTAAAGTTAACCATGAATAATTAATGTGATAATAATTTTCTTTTACTAATAATAAAATTTATTTATCTTTTACTATTTTGACGAAGGCTGGATAACGGTAACGATAATAACTTGAAAACTCGAGTTGTCACAAGCTACCCGTGTATTACATGGAATTGTGAAGAGTTAATTATTAAATAATATAAAAATAAAATAAAAATCAATTGTGTTATATATTAAATAATACATAACTTTTGATTATAAGGTCACAAATGAGCAAAAACATCCTTGTAAATTACATTTGTAGTAACATTAGTAGGTTTACACTGATTATCTAAAGCTAAAAGCTCCAATCCATCTTTACTCTTAGCTTGTAACAAGATGTCATAATGCTGATCATGCATAAAAATAAGCTCTTTCAAGTTTAAACCGACACTTGACAGAAATTTACCTTAACTTTTGTTTATTGTCATAGCGAAATATACAATCATAGAAAATTATCTTCGTTTAAACTAAAAGGAATACTTTTTACGGATCAAATCGTGGCTAGATATTGAGTGGGTGTGAGGATATTAGTATGAAGAAATTAAGATTTGAATAATATACACTGAAAAGTTATGTGCAATAATTAGATCAATTTTGAATTACTTTAAACCTATAATCAAATATAGAGATATCGTATTGAATCGGGTTAGATCGGGCTATAAATATTCATAATATCACTGACTAGTTGTTGATTATTATTTATTTAATACTAACTTTAATAAACCCGTGTATTATACGGGTTGAAAAAATATTAAATATAATAAAATTTTTATAAAGTATAAAATGACAATCTAAAATAAGATATGATTAAAATTACATATGAGTAATAACTATAAGTAATAAAATAACAATATCAAATTTTAAACTTTTTTTTTAAATTTCTTTCCAAAACAAGTTAAACATTTTTTTTCAAAACAAACTGTATTAAAAATGTTATTTTTAAAAAAAAATTATTATAACTCCTAATTTTAATTATTTTTAATTTATAAAAAAGATTACTTTTTAAAAATACCAATTATTATATATTTTAAAAAAAGTTAGATGTTTTAGAAAAAAAATTAATTGTATAAAAAATTGTTTTCTAAAAATAAAACTAATAAAAGTACATTTTTCTTTATTTATTAAAAAATTTAATCTAAGAAAGAATTAAATTATTTAATATATTTCTTAATTTAGGTAATTATTTAAGAGGAGAGAGATGTGGAAAAATTAACATAATGATAGAGTAGGTAGCATATGTATTGATTAGGACTGTTCAAATAGCTCGAGGCTTGAAACTCGCTCGGAACTCAGTTGTAAAATGCTTGAAAAGTTGCTCGTTTGATTTTGGATCGATTGTAAATGAGCCGAGCCGAACCGAGCACAAGCAAAAGTAAACTCGTTCGTTACTCGCTCGATTTCGTTCGAATTATTTTTAAATATAGCTTATTTATATATATATATATATATATACATATAGAGAGAGAGAGGGGGGAATGGTTCTTGAGAAAACCAATAGTTATGTTAAAACCAAAGAAAACCACAGATCCAATAACGTATTGTTAAAATGTTATTTAAGTTTTTGTTACATATATGTTGAACGTAAAGACAAGAATGAAAATTCTTACGTATATGTAACACTATATCGAATGAAAAATGGTTTCATATACGTAACCAATATGTGACGTATATGTAAAATCATACTACGGTTTTTTCATTTGATCTATATTCTTATTTATATATACACATACACAATGGAGGTTGTGAACTTGGGTTTTACTAAAGTTTATTCGAGCTCGAGTTAAAACTTTATTTGTCTTTAAGATTTATGTTTTGTTAAACATATTTTTTTCTTTTGTTACATTATTGAGTTTGAGTTAGAACTTGAAAATTTTAAATGAATGATTAGTTTTTTACTAAATTATAATATGAAATCGAACCAAATCGAGCGGAACCCAACGCTCGGTTATAAACCGAACCGAGTTCGAGCAAGTATTTTTTGCTCGATTTTTAAACAAATCGAGTTCCAGCGAGTCTTCTTTCGTTTCGATTTGTGAACAACCCTACTATTGATGACATGCATCAAATAATGATGACATGTATGGTCGTATCTCTATGCTAATAAATCTCTATACTAATAAATAAAAATAAACGCGGACATTTATCATCATTTTAGGTAATCTAATAATTGGTTTTCCCACTTCTCTCTCATCTTTAATTATGAATGTTATAATAGCTATTTATTAATTAATTAATAACTATCTATAATTAAAATTTTAAATATGTTAACTTCAAATTTTCAAATGTGTAATACATGAGTTTATGCAATCCGTATAATAAACAGTATTTAAGACATAATTTTTATATTATAAATTATATAACAGTAAATTTATTTAGCACGTATATTACATGACATTATAACCTATAACCTAGTATAATCATAATTAATATTCATATTTTCTAGGGTTACGTATTACCAATATGGCAATATCGTTAATACATCACAACAATTTATTATTAAATACATTAAACATTTAAACTACAATCACTCATGTATTTCAGTAGAGTTATTCTTTCAAAGAATTTGAATATACTGGATTTTTTTTCAAAGAATTTGAATAATTCTTTTGAATTAAACATATTTTTAAATCAGCAAACAGGCAACAAGCTAATGTACATGTATGTGCTTTTTCTCATCGGTTTAAGATCAAACCCTTCAGAATGTATAGATATCTATACACTAATATGTTTGAAAGGAAGTACTTTACTACGTGGACAACTAAAGGATGAACTCTAAATCAGTTTTTGGTTGAATAAGATAGATCTAACTTTGTATCACCCTTAAATAAAAAGGATTTTCTACATTAGAGAATATGGTTTACAGATTAATGCCAATTGAGATGGATCTTATCTTAAAAAAAGTTTTGTTGTCTTGTAAGACTATGCTACTGGATTGAATTGGCTACTCTCTGTGATCTAGCTACTATTATTAGATAGCTAGGATTAATTCTAAAGCTCCATCACACGAGTTACGGAAGGAGATACCTAAAGAGAGAATTTAGGATGCGCAAAGTAACATGAAACAAGATCTTTAGGAGATTTTTGATCTCTCATATTTTTGTTTAACGTTTGTTAACTTCGTTATCTCTTCTAAGGGTGTGTTTTGTTATTAATGCAAATGCGATGACTTATTTGTAATTTCTTGTATCATTATAATTTTGATATAATTAAATAATTAAGTAATCAATGATAATAATAATAATATTAATAACAAGCATAAAAGAAAATAATATACTAATAATAATAAATAATCATAGTAAGTGTTAATCTTGTAAATAAATAAAACAACATAAGATTAATATTTAAAAAAAAAACTTGTAAATTATAAATATTGGGCATGAAATATAAACATTTAAACCACAGGGACTAAAACTGTAAATTTATTAAAGCTAGAAACTAAACTTTTGAAATTAAATAATTAAAATTTAAACAATAGGGACCAAAGTGTAATTTTATTTAAAACCAACCCCCCCTACAACCCCCTTTTTCCGGGGTCGAGCTCCCGCGACCCCAAATCCATTTTAAATCCCAACCCTTTTCGCCCCAAATCACTCCGAATCCTTCGTAGAACCGTTTCGAACTCGGGGGTGTATGATAATTGAACTTTAATTGCGGTTTAGTTAACCATTGAACCCGAAAGTCGAACCCCCTTAAATTACTAATCCGTTCCACGCTTAAATCCTATTAACAATCCAATTAATCGGGTTTACACGTTCGCATAATCAATTAGAACTCATTATTGGGTGTAATTTCAATTGAAACCGTTGTTCATGGACTCGAATTGCACCCGTAACCCCCAAAACTAACTTGAATTCGTTGGACATAAAACGTTCAAATCGAAGCAATTAAACAAAGGGGAAAGCTTCGGTTTGGTCCCTTTTCACTCTCTGCAACCCTAATTTCTCGAAAAACACACACACACACACGTAGTGATTGATTCAAGATTGGTCGCGGTCCCTGTTCGAACTTGTAGTCGCCAATACCACATCAATTCAGGTAATCCAATGGGGTTATACACTCAGTTTTACATGGGGAACAAATTCCTCATGGTTAATTTGATTATTGACAAAGTTTTGATGTTTAATTTGATCCAAATTGAATCTAGGGTTCTTGGGTTGAATTTGGTGATTTTTCTTGAAATTATGATTTAAGAATTGTTTTGTGTTTCAAAACACAAATCAGGGCCTTGGCCCACTGGTTAAGACACATGGTTAAGGGACATGAGGTCCCGAGTTCGAACCCGGCCCCCTGCATTTTTGTTTTAACATGCATGATTTTGTGGAAAATTTTAGTTACAAAAAATTTTAATATATTATTAAATTAATATAAAAATTATTCTTTAACCAGAATCTAAATAAAATTATTTTCTTTTAATTTTCTAGAAATTTCATTTAATAAACTTTTTATTTTACCTTGGAAATTATAAAAATTGTTATAAAATATATTTTCCTGTTAGTCTTTGTAATGAAATTAATCCTTTTAAATTTTCAAGAAAGTCAATTTAATAGATCTTCTATTTTTATAAAATATATTTTCAAGTTTAAGTTATATATTTAAAAAAATTAATATATATATGTACATATTTAAAATGTGTAATTATTGAAATTAGTAGAATTGTTTAAATCACTTAAACAAATAAAATTACTATTTTATTTAAATATTAAATAATAACCATTTGATAATAATAGTTTAAAAGCTATTAATAGTGTTAATCACTACGGTTCTTATTCAATCATTTAAATACCAAAAAAATAACAAATTGTATCTATATAATAAATTAAAAATCATGGGTTAAGCAGTTTAAATATAATAGCATAATTATCATGATTAACTTAACACGACGTTTATTTAGGTTGAACGTTAACGAATTCTCGGCATTTTGTACAAGACTTTCTTATTTGTTCATCCTTATAATCCATGTGACTTTTCATATCCTATTTTATATTATTTCACACTTTTGGGGTGAAATATGTTAACCTTATTATAAATACACTTGTAAACATGTTTTTACTCTTGTAACACTTGTGCAATTCATCTTATTTGTCATGGTTTTTTGAACTCTTGTAATTATTATGTGATGACTCTTGTAAAATACAATCATTAACTATTTCTAACCTAGCGACATCATAGATCTATGGGCCTGATAATCCTATTTGGTGTTAAAGCCGAGGTTATTGACGGCTCCTAGTGTCGTATTCTTGAGCACTATGGGAACCAAGTACACTTAGCTAATCGTATAATGTTGTAATGGCCATATTTGTTAAGGTTTGATTGTTACATTTGTTTATCCATCTTTATTTACTTTATTCAATAACCTATGACGTGAATTACCATCTTTGATATATATATCTACGTATGATTAATCTATGAAAACTCACCAACATTATGTTGATATTATTTTTAACATGTTTCAGAAAATGATACCGCTTAGGTTGCTATTGAAGACTTGACCACATCTAGGATTAGACCTAGATAATAATAAAATGACATGTATTGTCACATGATGCTATTTGAATTCTTGTTATATGGTTTGTTGGAAACTTATGTTATTTCCTTATTGTTTGTCATGAACCTTAGAAATTAATAATATTGACACTTTGAATTAGTGTTGTGTGGCCAGCATCAATAATCTTAACCCTCACATCTCGACGTTTCCGCCGTTAAGGTTGGGGTATGACAATTTTAATGAAAATATGAAACAAAAATAACATGGAAGTTTTGAAAAGAATATCGTAAAATGCGTGTGATACAATTTATTATTATGCAACGTTTCATCCTCGATTTTTTTTGACAGATCTCCAGACCCCAAGTAATAATACCAACGAATTACTAACTCTCATCAATGATAGCTTCTGTTTAGTAGTTATATATTAGAGTTGAATTGAGTATAAAAACACTATTTGCAAGGAATAAAGAGCCTAAAATTGTATTCAAATATTACAGCATAACTACATGGATATCGGTTACGTATAACAAAACTTAATTAAAGCCTGGTAAGCATCATCACAAGATAAAATATTTATAAAGTCTTTAATGTGACACAGATTCAAACCTTAACTGAATAAACATCTTGGATTTTCACCATTGTTAAAAAATTAATGCTTAGTTTTAAATATGTTTGAATATACATACAACATACATGTGTATATTTACATGTGCGTAAGTGATCCGTTTGTTGAGACTTAATAAAAAACAAGTTAACAAAACGATCTTTGTTGCATTTATTGCGTAAGGTAAGTAAAGTTGTATACACGTGGTGTAACACCCGTATTTTTTTTAAAAGAAATAAAAGAATAAAAGAGAAGGAAAAAGAAAGAAAAGAAAGTCAACTAAAAGTGGAAGGGTGAAAAGTGTTAAATGTGCAAAGTTTGTAATTATTTTATACAAAAGGTGGTGAGGCCACTCATGACCTGCTGCTTTTCACTTTTCTACAAATTCCAGAGAGAGAAAGAGCAGAGCCTCGGATCTTTGAAGAAGAACAAGAAGAAAAATTCGGATTTAAGGTAAAGTTTAGTGTTTTTAAGTTGTTCTTGGCTAAATTAGCCTCGGTTATGTGTTCTTATGTGTGTGTTTGTGTGATCGGGTGTGTTACTGGGTTTTATAGGTGTTAAAATTGTAGCGAACGGGTTTTTGAAGAAGTCATACCCGAGAGACTGCTAAGGTGAGTTTCTAGATCCCCTTTTTACATGTTTTATATGATTTTTGGGACTGGAAATACATGTATGTATGTTTTTATAAAGTTGGGTATTATACCCGTATGTTCATATGCATGTGTATGTGGGTCGGGTATGTTTTGGGAAGATGTATGGTTATGAATATATTAAGTTCATGCTTAGAACCGTATGTGAATGTTTAGAATTAAGTGATATGATGCTTGGGACTGGAAAACGACTTAGAAACATGAACAGGCTGCTAATACGCGTATACCAGGCTCATAAGTCTGAACAGTCCTCATACTCCCAAAACTTTGATAGAAATCTAAGTGTTGGGGCTTATGCTCCCAAACAGTGCTCATGAGTCTGGAATTTAGAACTTAAAAAATTAAGTACAGGGTCATAAGTCCAAATAGTTCTCATATGCCCAAACAGTTCTAATACGCCTAAGGCTCATAAGCCTCAACAGTGCTCATATGCTTGAAAATGACTTAGAAAAAAGTTAAGTGTAGGGTGATATGCCCAAACAGTGCTTATGAGTCTGAACAGTGGTCATATGCCTAGAAAAATTAGCCGGATGACTAAGTGTAGGGTCATGAGTCCCCACAGTGCTCATGTGCCCAAATAGCTTATACGCCCAAAGTATGAAAAGTCTGAACAGTACTCATGAGTCTAAACAGTGCTCATGTGCCTGAATTCTGACTTAGAAAAACTAAGTGTAGGGTAATGAGTCTAAATAGTGCTCATGTGCCTGAATTCTGACTTAGAAAAACTAAGTGTAGGGTAATGAGCCTAAACAGTGCTCTTGTGCCTGGAATTATTTACTAAGTGTAAGGTAAAAAGTCCCAACAGTGGTCAAACGCCCAAATAGTCCTCATGAGTCCAAATAGTACTCATGCGCCCAAAACTTAGAATTTAATGCATAATTTTCGTGGAAGTTTGTACAGCTAGGGTTTTGGACTAATATTGACTAAGGATTTATTAAATGTATATGATTTTCATTATGACTCTTTTCTTAATATTTTAATTAATATTATGATTAGGGTTATTATTAATGTATTATTATTGTTATTATTATTATTAATATGCTTATTAATAATAATATTGTATGACTCTACGTGGTATGATCATGATCAAGACAGGAAGTATTATCATTAATAAAGTGAAAGATTAATGATAAAGAAAAGTGAAACGTAAATGAATGAACGAAAATCTTGCAGCAAATGAATGGAGGTGCACACCCCTGGCAGGTGTTAGCTCAACTGTGATGCGGGTTCGCTACCCCGAAGGATGCACACAGGGTCAATCTTTGAGATTGGCATAGAGGTGAGCGACTTGGTGTCGCAAAAGACTCACAGGATAAGTGCAATCCTTGAGATTGCCATAGAGGTGAGCGACTCGGTGTCGCAAAAGACTCACAGGAACAAAAAGGGCAATCATTAAGATTACTAACGAGGTGAGTGACTCTGTGTCGCAAAAGACTCGGAAGGATAATGATAAAAGTACTAATTGAACGATGATGAAGTTAATAATGATATTACCTACGTGTACGTACGATGTGTGATCACATATGAATAATGAACGGTTTGAAATGAAAAGTAAAGTATTCTAATTACAAAACTAGAACTCACTCAGCAACGCTGACTTTTATGTATTTTCCAGTTAGCAGGTAACAGGTTGCTGATGATGGCACACGGGGATGGCTATTTGGCGGGCAAGACTGACATCCATTTATGTTTTGACAATACTGTTGTTTTGTAATTCATTCGACTAATCATTTTGTGACCCATGAACCAGAATGTATTACTTAACAACAGTGTTTATAATGAATGAATGAGTTTTTGTCAAATTGATTCCGCTTCTTAAATTTATAATATGTATATTTTATGCTGTTAATGACCAACTGTGAGGTGCCCGGGAACGGGGCCTTACACGTGGAATTAGTGGAAAGTGTTTAACAAACAAACTTGATTACTTTAGAAACATAATCTTTGAAAGTAAAAAAGCAAAACTTTGAATGATTTCTAAAATACTAATGTAAAAAAGTAATAAACTTTGAAACAAATTTACTAATTATAGAAAGATAATCACTTTCGGGTTTTTAATTCCGCAACAACAACATTAACATGTTTCATTAGAATTTGCACAAATAATACTTCAAGATCTTAACTTTTGATTAAAGTGATAACAAGGAAATAATTTTTTTTAAATTCGTTCATTCATAATATTATCAATATACCTATATTAAGTTGTCTACTAGTCTTAATGAGTTAATGATACAAGAAAATCGGAAACTGATAATCAAACACACAACTTTATTTATAAGAAAACCGTTAAAATAAACCAAAAGTTAATTTCATTCCATATTGTAACGTTCATCACAAAACCATAATGAACACATACCAGTAGTCTTTTTTAACAAAATGATTCACCTGGAAGCAATCCAAAGCGAACTAGCCACACATTGTCTTCATTATACATTTGATCTTGAATTGGAGAATGCTTGTGGATGATTTGGGGAGCCTTGGAACATCAAAAATCTCCTAATGACTTCGTCTGGGAGAAGTTTCCTTTGGAATACCCTATTTATATATTTAAATAGACTTAAAATTCCTCAAAATCAAGTGTTGAAACTGTCACTGGTGTATCATACGCCTAAACGGCATATGATACGTCGCTTCATATGCCCACACTTCCGAACTTTTTTTCCAAATATGCCTATAACATACGGTAGGTGATACGACGGCGGCGGTTATGCCCACCCTTGTATATCATATGGCGGTTGGCTGATTTTTTCTTCTTATTCGTATCTTTTATTATTTGCACTTTTAGTCCCTAAACTTGATCTTTTTTCTTCCTTTGACTCTCAAATATGTTCTTTTTAGCTCCAAAAACCTACGAATCAAAACGTAAACAAAGTCCACTTGTATTGGGTAATGCCAAACTCATTTAAAACTTTTGTTTTAGTATTTTTAATAATAAACGCAATCATACAACATTATGTGTGCACATGTATACGGATGATAGATGGGGCTCTCACGACGCGTTGGCGTTATTGTTATATTCAATGAGCTTTGAACTTTTCACGCAAGTTGAGAATTTCAAAGAAAATTGACGACAAAGAGTTTTAAGACAATAAATATTATATATATTACTAAGGATGCTGCTGGGGACACCGCAGGTGTTTTTGGGGAGAAACCGGATCAAAAGGTCACGGTTTGGCCAAACCGTGACACTTTGGAGAGAAACCGGATCAAAAGGTCATGGTTTGGCCAAACCGTGACCTTTTGAGATATTTTTTGAATCAAAAGGTCACGGTTTGAGATATTTATGAGATTTTTTTTAGTAGTGAAATTAATTAAATGGCATTTCTTGAGAATTGAAATACATTAAAAATTTATTTCTTGAAAGCTAAAATACATTAATTCATATTTCTTGAGAATTGAAATACATTAAAGTTACTTCTTGAATAAAAGAAAAGAAAATTTAAATAAAAGAAAATTTGAATCCTATAAAAATATTAGAAGTTACAAATTGAATAAAATATCTTACATTTATATTATAAAAAATTAAAAAATTAAATATTATACCCAATGTGATAAAATAAAAATAAACAACAATCATTATTTCTTAATTTGGTTTATTTTATAAATTAGAATGAATTCCAAGTGTGCTATGTGATCAGCTTTCATTACGTTTCTTATGCATTGGGTGTTGTACATGGTGATATAACTGAAAATATTAAATTAGTTGAGGTATTTAATTCCATGTTAAAAGTCATTAAATATGCATTAAATATGCATTGTTTGTTGTACATGGTGATATAATTGAAAATATTAAATTAGTTAAGATATTTAATGTCATTTAAAAGTCATTAAATATTATACCCAATATGTCACAGTTTGGCCAAACCGTGACATTTACACCACCAAAACCAAGAAACTCACTCCTAATAATTAACACAATCCCGAGATGCAAAACATTCTCTGAAACCAATATGTCACGGTTTATGTCACGGTTTGGCCAAACCGTGACCTTTAGGCTTCAATATGTCACGGTTTGACCAATATGTCACGGTTTGAATCGGTTTTTTTTAAATTACCTACGGTGCGTCCAGAATTTCCCATTACTAATTACCAACCTTTGTGTGCATTAATATTTGTACCTTGGGCTTAGTGGGTTGTACCCACTTTCGGGTTCTTTCAATATTTGATTTTATTTTACCTTTAACTCTAATATTTTTACATCTTTTATAATTTAACCCCTATGAATTTTCACTTTCAACTTTATCCCCTATACTTTTTATATTTTTTACAAGTTTTTCATTTTACGGTTCAATCTAAATTTTACCAGTTAACACACTGTAACATGCGCGTGTGATTTTAGGTTTACGGTTATTTTTTCCCTTTGACGGCCCATCACAACGCACGAGTCCTAGATCAACTTAGTTAATTTTTTTATGTTTTATGTTTCATGCGCGTGATTCAATGTTTTTACGTCTATTTTCCGTTCTGTTTTATATTTTTTGTTTTTATTTCTTTTTTATTACGAGTTTTTCTGGTGTTAGTGGTCGCTAAAGGTAGTATGACATTGTTACAGCTTGGTATAGTTTTATGTCCCCCGCAGCAACGCAAGGGGCTTAATAACTAGCTATCTCTAATAATGAAATCAGGGATACATCTTTCTTAAATTTTTATTGAAAAACCTAACCTTATTCTTAAACTAAATCATAAACTATTTTTTTGTTAGGTTTGAATCTAAATTTACTTTACAGAGGTTTTGTAAATTAAACTGGATTTAACAAACGGTCTCAATCATAATTCAACATCTAGCAATAAAATAAAATGTTTTTAGATTTTTTTTTCTTTCTAGTTTTAGTAAGCAATCGGCTTGTATTATATTGTTTTTGAATATTATGTAGTATAATATGGTTTTTTACTTGACTTCGAAATTAAGTAAAATATAATGAAACTTGTTTAATTTTCTACGAAGCACCTGGACTATATTAAATATCTTCAAAAGGATTAATGCAACCATATGTTTACAAAGTAACTACTGCGTTTTATTACACATTATAAATTTGTAAGGTTTATAGCTCTTTTGTAATAATCTTGTTTTGTTAACCTAAATGACGATGAGTGAAATCTGTAAAGTTTTTAATATATTTTACATATGTTTTTGTCTTCAATCATTGATGCATTTTGTGTTTTTATCTTCAATCATTGATGTATTTTGTGATGTACATTGAACATGTTTAGCCGAACATGGTTTCATACTTCCATTGACTAAGTTTTTTTTACTATTCAGATGTTTTACAGTTTTGGCGTGCAAATTTGTTATATAATCTGGTTTTATCATAAAACCAGATATATTAAAAGATATGTTTTAATTATGTAATAGTGTATGCAAATTAATGGTTATTTTACAGCAACGACAAACAACATTAAAATCATGTGTACGCATTATTTAGCACACCCCACCCAGGATTCTAAAATTTTTTGAAATGACATTTTCTAACACTAGTTTAATTATGTAATAGTCGTTAAACTTGTTTGAAATGGTGAAGTGCTTTATTGGATGTAAGAGATTGTATGAATACCTTCTGGAAAGCAACTACGTGTCCTTTTCTCATACCTTAAATTTAAATTTGTTAGCATCATCCTAGGTTCATGAGTTCATCCTTGCTAGAATCATTAATGACACTTGTTTTTCGACACATATCATATATATGCAGTGTCGATCTGGATTTACGGGAAGGATTCAACCACCAAATGATCAACACAAACTACAATATATGAGTAGGGAGTGGTGGATCCAAAAAATTTTTTACGGGGTCGGATAATTTCTTTGAGGGTCCGTTGCCTATGGTAAAAAATAAATTCTTTCAGTATGATTCGGACTAGGTCGGTTTTGGTCGGGATGGATCGGGTCGCACATAAAAAAATGATGTCAAGTTAAATAATCAAAATAACAATCAAATTACATAAGATAAATATAATAACTCTAAATACGTTCTCTATAAGTTTTCATGTTTTGAAATCTATTAATTACATAATCTAGTAAAAAACATTTTGAAGCAATTAGTTTCGGATCAGCAGGATCTGATTAAAATCTTTTAAACCAACAAATTCAAGAGTCTTAGAAGATGAAGATTCAAATTTTTTTTTTTAAAATTTTCCATATTCCTAAATTATAAATTAAAACCAAAATCAAACAACAAACTTAATTATATAAAACCAAATAAACAACGAGTTTAATTATACAAACCCAAATCATAACCTACAACATCATATAACATTACTCATTGGAATAATAAAATAATAAAATTTATAAATTATCATTATGCAGCAACATACAATAAATTAATTATTAGCAATTTAGCATACAAATAATAAATTGATAATTTATAAATTATAATTCTAAAGTATTAAAATAATCGACAAACCAAAGCCACCATGACTATTGAAAGCACTGTGATCTCCACCGCTCCTGCCGGCACTGGCTGCGACGTTTCCTATAACGCCCACCGTAAGTCCTTAAATTACATTTCTATATTGTTTTAATTTAGTAGGTTATGGGTATTAGTCTACTGGGTAATAAAATTGGGTTTTTGTGTTAAGAGTATTAGCTTATTGTATAATAACTTGATAAGTTAAAACTCATAAGTTTAATGATCCATAAATAATTGTATAATAAGTTTATATTAGTTATTTTTGTTATAATTTATCGGTTTATATTTGTAAAACTTTTAAATTTTATATTCTTCAGGGTCATTGGTAATAAAAAAAGATCATGGGGTTGGCGTCAAAATTTCTTGATCAGAGTCATTACCAAAATTTCTTAGGGGTTGGTTGAAAATATAGCATATACACTACTATTTAAAAAAAAAAATTCATGAGGTCGGGTGAATCCCAACCATAAAGGTGAGTCCGCCCATATGAGTAGGGTAGTGGGTGATCTTGTGGTTTTACTGTTAACGAGTTCTTATGGGAAAAAAAATTACCTATATGACTTTGAAAATACAGAATCTGAAAATAATTCTTTTGTGAAAAAGTTGCGATAGAAGCCTGTTATTCATTGCTAGAACTTGTAATATATAAGTTTTTAAAGTTAAAATTTTGAACTTTTTAGAAGCGTAATCTACACATACATATACATATATTCCATTATTTGTTAACAAATATTTTTATGTTCTTTCAAAAATAATTTTGGATGGTGATTGAGCCTTTGCCCACGTGACAGTGTAGCTTAGTCACCCGAAAATAATTGAGGGCCATGCATGTACGTATATGATGTTATCCGCATGACATTTTCTTTTTCTAATATAAACATTAAATGAGTTTCTTTCACATTTATATCATTGATGCCACTTTACAATATTTTATTTTATGCTTTTGGATGTTATACATACGAAATGCAAGATATAATGATTATTGAAGTGATTGTGTATGCCATAAACATGTTAAAAAAAGTTGCTTTATGACGTGCATGTTAACTTTTGTGACACAAAAGTTACCTCCCGAAACTTTGTATTTCTACATAGAGTTCTTATTAGTTTGAGCGCTTCATCTAGTAATGTTTTAAAGTAACTTGTAATGTTATTATTTTGTGTTCTTGAGACGTGTGCTTTGTTACTTTTATGGTTTTTGTTCCTTTTAAGGTTTTAAAACTTTAATTTAGTTATCTTTTAAGGTGCAAATAATTTTTTGATCTAATTGTTTAAGAAGCGAGGTGGAAAGTTTTGTTTCTTTTGAATGTCATTGGTTTAATCTTTGATATGAATAACTAATAATTTGATGTTACTAACTTACTAACCACTAACCTATCATTAAAAAGATGTTAGTTTTTAAGGTTTTGAAATTTCAATTTTGTTAAATTAACTTTGTTTTACTTTATTTAGTTTAAAATTTGATTTACAACTTAAGTTTGAAACTTCACCTTGAATCTATCTTTGTTTTTCATATTAGCTTAAATTATGATTTACAGCTGTTAAAATAAGGAGTTATGGTTTTACGGGTGGTGTAAAAAGAAATTATGATTTCAAGTAAAAAAAGAGAGTTATGATTTTATGTTACCCTAAATTTTTTTTAAACTCAAAACTTTATAGAAAGTTATAAATTTTACAAGAAATCTAATAATTTATAAAGAAATCTAATACTTTATAAAAAAATACATTTTATAAAGTTTGGGCTTAAACCAAATATTAAATATCCATTATACCATTTATCCATTAGTCTATTACCCAATAACAAACCCAAATATCTATTACCCATTACCCAATACAATAAGAAGCCCAAAATAACAATATAAAACAAAAAAATAAATAAAAAAAGAACGGAGGATCGAGCGGCAGGAGCGCCTAGCAACTAAGCAACAACAAGCATCACCTCACCTGTCGGTTGCTGCCAGCGCACCGCTCACCTGCACAGTTGCACCACCGCTCACCATTTTCACTGGCTACCGGACCACCCACCTCCGTCACTCATTCGCTCAATGTAACAATTTTTACTCTATTAGACTATGAAATTACGGATTTTGGGTTCATGATGTTCAATTTCTAATGTTTTTGTGTTATTTGCTATAAAAATTCGGGATAAGAATGTTTTATTTTCAAGCTATGAAAAAACAAAAAGAAGAGTTTTGAGATCGATTAAGTATTTGTTTAAATTGTTTTATTATATTATTTTTTTAATTTAATTATATAAATATACGGTAAAAAAATTACGTTACTCCTAAACATGTCTTTTAGATGAGGGCAGGCCTTGACGCAGCGGTAAAAGCTGTTCCTAAGGGACCGAAGGTCTCAGGTTCGATCCGTGGAAACGGCCTCCCCACAAAATGTGGGGGAAAGACCGTGTACATCTTCCCTTAAATGGGACAGACCCTCCCTGGACCCTGCGAAAACACGGGAGCTCTTTGCAGCACCAGATACGCTCCTTTTTATGTCTTTTAGATCCATCACTGATGGTTACATAAATTAGATCACGAGGACTTATGGATGATAATACATCTGTTTGTTGTTGTGGTTTAATACTAGATGAGAATACCAAACTCCGTCCATCTTCACCTGCATTACTTGCTGACGATTACGTTTGCTAACATATTAATTACCTAAAAGTCACCTAAAAATAATGCGAAATGATTAAAAAGTCAAGTACAAATTATTTATACATTAAATAATGTATAAATATAGTATCGGCCATTTCTAGTAATCGGGTCGGATCACCTGATATCATCCGTTGATCCAAACCAGCAAAAAAGCTAAAAACTAATTTCATATTCATTCCCATCTTTTAGGAGAAAAAAAAAGAAGCTACCTAATTTGAATGTGTTGATTTTTTATTTTCAAGTTAGATTCAATTTTTCCGGTTTGTTTCTATTGGGCCTGGGCTACATGAAACTTGGGCCTCAAATGACTCAAGTTATCGATTATAATCTTAAATCAATGTTTGAATCAATGTTATAGCTCATTTAATAAAACCCATGAGTGAGGCCTTTACATATCAAGCTCATTGAAATTAATATTCACATGATAGTTATTGTTATATACAGCATTATAATAAATAACTAGTGTGATTAACCAGACGTGCGTTGCGCGTCTTGGGAACGCCGCAAATCGGTGCGTAAAATTGGAATGTTTAATGTGCGGCTTAGAACTAATGGCAAGTTGTGGTTGCACACTGAAAATGATTGTCAGGCCAATCCAACCAGTAGTTTTCATGTATATCATAGCCAACATAGCAATGACTAATACAAAGACAAAAACCATAATAAGCATATACAGCGTGGCTCAGATCTCATTAGTAAACCGATGTGGCTGTAATACGGGTTGCAAGTGAAAAACATGTCGCTCATCATCCTCGTTTATGCCACACCAAGCAACAGTCTATATTACAATCATCATAGCCAAAGAACATGTAGGGGAACCGAAGTTCGAACGATCTACGGTTTCAGAGCAAACCTACACATTCATCAGACCAATAACCCAGGGTTCATGTCACAAGCACTAATCACATAAAACAACATAAACTGAGGTAGTCAGAGTTGTGTAACAGAGACCCTAACAAAGGAAGAAACATACTGAAACCGAGTTTAAGAAACAACTACCGGTAACATCGAACCACTGGAACCACAACAGTGTACAAGTCGGTTGGCCAGGTCAAAGAACAACGATATACGCACAGTCGGCGAACCCACCGCCGCGATGTAACCGGAAACGGAAGGCCGTTGTAATCATCATCGGCTGCGGAGCCAACGTTACAACACGACAGGCCGCACCGGCTTCGACATCGACACCAGCCCAACCACCACCTGCATGTTGCCTGCCGGCGACACCCAAACGTGAAATAGCCACCATCGACGACGACACCAATGCTACGAGACGCCAGGCGGAGGCGGTAGAAGGCACCGCCGCCATAGCCGACACTGGTTGCGGAACCGCCGCCCCCTGTCATGAAAACAGTCGGATCTCAAACGATAATGGGCGGCAGCGCTGCAGGCGACCACATCGGCGCCAGCGCCATAGCAACCACAACCATAAACCCATTGGGTTGAGATTTGGAAACCGGACGCGCCGCCACCAGCAAAGGCAGGCAAGCTGAATCGAAACCGGAAGCGCCACGGCCACCCACACGGCTAAAAACGGAAATCCTCCACCCGAAGCGTCGCCTGAGGTGGGGGCCGACAGTGTAACGAAAGACAGTGGTGGTGCAGGGGGGATGATGGCGGGGGTAAGGGAAGCCCAAATGTCGTTATATACAAAAGAGTTGTACTGAGGGGTTAAAACGAAAAACCTTTAAACCTGTGTGGCAAATGTTAAAAAGTGAAAAAGACAACTGCTGATGGCAGTTGCCTTTTTCATATATAGGGTAATTAAATAACATGTTATATACAAAAATTATAATCATGTATATACATAATAAATGCATACACATAGTATAATTAATTAATTAAGAAATAATTAACAAGTTGAGCACGAGCCAGATCGAATTTGATAAACGACTCGTGACTCGAGTTTGATATTTTGGAAGTAGATCTCAAACGAGTTGGGTTGATTTCTCTTATGTTAAACAATTTTAGATCGATATTGACCTCGACTCGGCTTCATAACTCGAAATAACAATAACAAAATTTTGATTCCATAAACTATTCGTGAAACCAAATATTTTTGGTTTTTGGGTGGAGGAACGGTAAAGATAAACTTGAATCCAAGAATAAAACAGATTTTTTTTATTTCGATTTTGAGACCTTGTATTCGGGTACAAGACTAGTTTATGATTAATTTTAGAAACTTTTGCAGGTTTGAGTTGGGTATTCCTCAGTGATGCCCGCTCGATACCCGAGTCTACATACTTGAATATATTAATATTATATATAATTTAAAAAACATGCGTTATTCGAGTACCTAATGGGTATTGAATAAGAGGTACACAATTGATATGAGACGATTTATATAATCATTTGTGGGACTAGGATTACCAATACCCTTCTCATATCCAACCCATTGTCATCTCTAAATGGGTGTTGGATTGCTGATTTTCACATTACAAATCACAATTAGGGCCAACTCAAGCCCAAATCTAGTAAAGCTAAGGTTTTGAGCCTCCAATTTTAAAAGGTATCCAAATTTTATCTATTTTGTATATGCGTAAAAATTTTAAATGGGTTAAACACTTTTTTAATTTAGTTGGGCCTCCAATTCAATGAAAAGTTACCCTTTCTCCCCTCAAGATATTATTAATTATTTGAAAAAAACACACAGCTATTATTTGTTCTGCCAAACGGTAATTTCAAACATACATCTGCAATATTATCTGAATTTAATTCTCAATGTCAATTTTTTTTCCAAGTATATATTTTAAGTTCTTTTAATTTTAATCTTGATTTGTGTTATTGGATTACACTGTACTATTGTTTCCTCTCTTGGTCTAGATCTAGTCACTTCTTTAGCAAATTAATTTTTGTTAGTGTTTGAATATTTGCAAACTTGCTCCTTGTTGTTTGGTGAATTAAATTTCAATCTAGTGAATTACTTTGAAACTCATAGAAGTTTGCATTCGAATTTATCATATATATAAATGTAATATCGACTAGAAAGCATGAAATTGGTTATATAAAAAGGAAAAATAAACAAAAACAATAAGCTAATATTGAATTACAAAAAGGGTCTTTCCTTATATTAAAACTATAATTTTTTTAACCCGTCAATTATAAACATTTTAGTTTATTGTTTTCGATTCCCAACCCGGATAAAGGAGGATTTACAATATTAACTTCCGAAAGAGCCTCGTTTTTGTGGTTCGAAAGGGCCTTCAAAATCGTTAAGACGTCCCTGATTAGTAGGTTTTAATTGTTTCAATAAAACTAATTTCTAATTACTTAAAAATATTTAGGTTTGTATGATTACTTTATATTGGCTATTTCAAAACAATTTAAAACAGTAAAAGAGATGTACAAATATTTCGGACACAAACTAGTTCGAGTTGAAACCGGTTAAGATTGAATTAAAAACTAGACTTGTACAAACCAAACCGGTTCAGGAACCAATTTACCCAAAAAAACCGAAACCGGTTTGGCCGAAACCGGTCTCAACCCAGCCCAGACCTCCAGTTCCCCCTCGGGTTGTCCATTCCATCCCTCAAATCGATTCATAAACCGGTTCCTGACTCAAACCAGTTCCCAAACCGGTTTTTATAAAGTAGCCTTTGTCCAACGTTTATATAGCCGTTTTTTTACCGTTATGGGCATTTTTTTGTTTTTTTACCATTATCTCTCCTTA
The DNA here is from genome assembly GCA_024085815.1 of Flaveria linearis. Taxonomy (NCBI): domain Eukaryota; kingdom Viridiplantae; phylum Streptophyta; class Magnoliopsida; order Asterales; family Asteraceae; genus Flaveria; species Flaveria linearis. The sequence goes on along the minus strand of CM044015.1, from coordinate 55,285,224 downwards.
GGTTAGTATAAATATGTATTGGATGTTTTGTTTGAATCACAACAAATTAAAACGCTCTTTACTCTAAAAAATCTAAAAAACGCTCAATGTTTTCGTGCATTAAAAAAACTCTTAAATGACTTTATCAAGTACTCAATTATCTATTGATTGTTGTGACACCCCGTAATTCCAGGTTAACACTATCCAAACCACTGTCTTTATCGTTGGCACATACTCGTTAATACTCGAAACGTATACAAACACCGCCACTGACCGTTAAATAAGTAATGATAAAAATACTAACACGGGTGTTTGTAGAGGATTCACATAAACGGGATTTCCTAAGGAATCCTCTTAATTAACATAGCTCGCTCATCTACGTCGTCATCAACCGAAACCAAATTGGGAACACGGGTGTTCAGCCCGTCCAGCAGTCGCGATCTGCTGCTGTCCGCGACTGGGCCAGTCATGCGACTGAGTCATGTGACTGGGTCCCTCGTGCGACTGAGTGGTGCGACTGGGGTGAATCGTGCGAATGAGTCCATACGTATGTGCGTGACGCGCGAATGGATGCATGCGATTGAGAGTGTGTGCGATTGAGTCAACCGGATGAAATGTGTGCGACTGAGTACCACCCGACTGAAGGTCCAATCGCACGAATGAAGGTTCAGTCATGCGATTGGTTGTTGAGTCGGGTGAGTGGGTGATGTGTGGTACGATTGAATGCTAAGTCGTACGAGTGAGGGTTCAACCGTACGAATGAGGTTGATTCGTACGATTGAATGCCCATTCGTGCGAATGAAGTGTCCAGTCGTGTGTCTAGCCTTGACATGTGATTGGAGTCATTGTGAGTGAATTCGCCTTGTGTGCGGTGTGCCTATCGTGTGATGATATGGTAACAATCAATAAAGTGTCATTTCTTGACCACAAAGATTAAAGTCAACGCAATCAACAAGCACATACTTTTACGATCTAAAACAACCTAACTGTTTAAAACTAACGACAACCCGTTTGGGATCTACATAAGGTCTGATATGCGTATGCCTGCATGTGTGTGTGTGTGTCACCCACGACCGAACCAATGCGACCCGACCCGACTAAACATGTCTATTAATGCTAAACACAACATTAACGCTTAACATAACTGTCAATAGGTGTTTGACAGCACATTTTAGCATGTTTTCTCAGGTCACAGGAACGCATAAGCTCATGATACACGCTAAGGAAACGCACTCAGGACACGCATTCATCTATTTTATTTTCAGCATTGAACATTTTGTCTAAACATGGCTATTGTAACTGTACTGTAATGGATTTACTAATTATGTACATGCTTCCGCACTATTGTAAACTTTGTTTATGTTCTTTTGAATGAAGTCAAATGTTTATTATAAATTCATATAGTGTCGTTCGATATGACTGTGTCTGAGATCCTGGTATGTCATACACCTAACGGTAAAACCCCGTTCGTGGAAATTGAGGGTGTGACAGATTGGTATCAGAGCCACAGGTTATAGAGAACTAGGATTGCATTGCATCTAGACTATAGCCTTAGACACAACACTAGTATTGCACAGACACTTTTACATGGTTACCACTGTTGTGCAAACAACCTTCTGGTGTACTGACAGTACGCTGCTGAGCAAACATAACATTATGGGTATGACATGTGTGTCATTACCGGCTGTCAGAGGGGCGGAGAATCCCGCTCGCTCACTACCAACGTTCACACTTGATCCTTCACTCTCGGAGTGGAAGCAACAACGAATTGAACCAAACATTTCCACGATTGGAACAAGAAACTCTTTCCTAACACACGCGACAAGCTTAACTATGACAAACAAAAAGAACAATACCTCACTCTCCCAACTCTCTCACACTTGTTACCATTCCCAACATATCCTATCCCCTACACTAGCCCGAGCAGTAGATGAGGGACAACTAAGATATTCAAGTCTGTTAGAGAATCGGACTTAAACATTCAAACACCTAGAACTTTGAAAGGAAAAAAAGGCCAAATTGTCTTGATTCCCGTTATTATCTTAACCAAATCTCTTGTACAACCTTAGTACAACTTTAGTTATTCGACTCTTGGTATAACAAATATATCTTTGATACTTCTATCATTGATAACACTCGGTACTGGACAAGGTACGCTATCTCGAATAGGGGGAACCATGTGTGACCATGCAAAGCAAATTAGAATCACGGGTGCACACGTAATTGTAATTTTTCGTGCATGAGAATTCTGGAAACTCTATTGGGTGATAACGGTTGTGCTCAGTACAAATTCTCAATTTCATACTTGGAGGCATGAGGCCTCGGATCCTCATATAGCTTCACTATCGATATGCAAACAAACCCTTCATTCTTACTAGCATGATACAATTTATTATTGTCAATAATTATTATTTGGTTATTGATTAATATATGTTGTGAATTGAAGAAATCATGTCTGGAAGAAGAGCGGGACGCGTGGGTGGACGAGGAAATATCACCCTGACTCAAGCCGAGCTGAATGATATCATCAATGAGCGCGTGGCTGATGCGCTGGCAGCCTATGAGCAGGCCCGCAATCAGGACCAGAACGACCAGAATCCGAATCAATGAGGTCCCACAGTCTGTAGCTTCAAGATGTTTATGGATTGCAAGCCTCATTCTTTCAGCGGCTCTGAGGGTGCTGTCACACTACTTCGTTGGCTGGAGAAACTCGAGTCAGTGTTTGCCATGTGTAACTGTCCTGATGGAAATCGCGTCAAGTACGCCTCCGGCACATTGGAGGGACCAGCCCTGACGTGGTGGAACTCACAAGTCCAAACCTTAGGGCTTGGTGCTGCTAATGGTATGCCATGGGATGACTTCAAGGTTCTGATGAAAGAAGAGTACTGCCCCAGGAGCGAAGTCCAGAAACTGGAGGCAGAATTTTGGAATTTAAAGATGGTTGGTTCTGACATTGAGGAGTACAGACTCGTTCGCATGAGTTGGCTGCATTATGTCCTCAGATGGTTACTCCGGCCTACAAACGGATCGAAAAATACATTGATGGTCTAGCTCCTCAGATCCAGGCTAGTGTGATGGCTGCTGATCCTGTCACTATTCAGCAGGCCATCCGACTGGCTCATAAACTCACTGACCAGGCAGTGGCACAGGGCACCTTGCCTAAACGTGGCGCTGCTTCTGGTTCTTCTGATCACAAAAGGAAATGGGACGGCAATAACAACAACAAGTCTTCAAGCTCCAACAACACCCAGCAACAACAGACCAAAAGTTTGACCCTTCAAGAAGCTTCAACAATCAGAACAACAACAACTATGGCCAGGGATCGAGTAGCTACGCGGGCAAGAATCCTAAGTGTAACCGGTGCAACTTCCATCATCATGACCCGTGTGGATCGACTCCGTTGTCAGAGATGTGGAAAGATGGGTCACGCTGCCAAAGACTGCAGGGGTGAACTAATGACTTAGCAACAACAACCTCAACAACAACGCCAGGGTGGAGTGACTAGAGCCTGCTATGAGTGTGGTAAGGAGGGACACTACAGGAAGGATTGCCCACAGCTGAAGGGTGGAAACAAGGGTAATAATGGTGGCAATGCCAAGGGTCGTGCATTCGTGATCGGTTCTGGCGAGGCAAGGGATGACCAGAATGTGGTTACTGGTACGTTTCCCCTGAATGATTGTTTTGCTTCTATACTATTTGATACTGGAGCTGACAGAAGTTTTGTTTCCAACAAGTTCATTAAGTTCTTAGATGTAACCTTAACTGTCGTGGAACCTAGTTATGTTGTAGAATTAGCTGACGGAAAACTAATTGAGGGAACTCATATCGTTAAGGGGTGCAGACTAGGATTATGTGGTCATGAGATAGATATAGATCTGATGCCTGTCACACTTGGTAGTTTCGACGTAGTGGTGGGTATGGACTGGCTATCCAAGAATCAAGCTGAGATCATCTGTGGAGAGAAAATCGTTCGTATACCACTTCCTAGTGGTGAAACTTTATCGGTTAAGGGCGAAAGGAGTGGCATGGTCTCTGGAGTCATCTCCTACATGAAAGCTCAGAAGTGTTTGCGTAAGGGTCACACCGCTTTCCTAGCCATGGTCACTGAAAAAGAAACCGAGAAAAAGAAAATTGAAGACATCCTTGTTGTACGTGATTATCCTGAGGTTTTCCCTGAAGACCTACCCGGTCTCCCACCACATCGCCAAGTCGAGTTCCAAATCGATTTGGTACCGGGAGCCGCCCCTATCGCGAGAGCACCGTACAGATTAGCTCCAAGGGAACTGCAAGAGCTGTCTACGCAATTGCAGGAACTATTGGATAAGGGTTTTATCAGACCTAGCTCATCACCGTGGGGAGCCCCAGTTCTGTTTGTCAAGAAGAAGGACGGAACTTTCCGCATGTGTATCGATTACAGGGAATTGAACAAGTCAACAATAAAGAATCGTTATCCTCTCCCGCGCATTGACGATCTGTTCGATCAACTACAAGGGTCGAGTTATTATTCCAAGATAGACCTAAGATCGGGTTATCATCAACTAAGGATACGAGAAGAAGACATTTCAAAGACTGCTTTCAGAACGAGGTATGGCCACTACGAGTTCTTAGTTATGCCATTCGGGTTGACCAATGCACCAGCGGTTTTCATGGACCTAATGAACCGAGTGTGCAAACCCTATCTAGACAAGTTCGTCATTGTCTTCATCGATGACATCCTTATTTACTCAAGGAATAAGGAAGAACACGAAGAGCACCTTAGACTGATTCTGGAGTTGTTGAGACGAGAACAATTGTATGCGAAATTTTCAAAGTGCGACTTCTGGATACGAGAGGTCCATTTCTTGGGTCATGTGGTCAATGAGAATGGGATACACGTTGACCCAGCAAAGATAGCAGCTATCAAGAACTGGGCTACGCCTAAGACTCCGACCGAGGTACGACAGTTTCTCGGGTTGGCTGGCTATTATCGACGGTTCATCGAAGGGTTCTCAAAGATTGCTCAACCTCTCACCGCATTGACTCATAAAGGCACTACGTAGGATTGGGGTGATAAACAAGAATCTGCATTCCAGATTCTGAAGCAAAAACTCTGTACAACACCGATTCTATCCCTGCCTGAGGGAACCGATGATTTTGTAGTTTACTGTGATGCTTCTATACAAGGCCTCGGTTGCGTACTAATGCAACGCAATAAGGTGATTGCCTAGGCATCACGACAACTGAAGATACATGAGAAAAACTACACGACACACGACCTAGAGCTTGGAGCAGTCGTGTTTGCACTCAAGATATGGAGACACTACTTGTATGGTACCAAGTGCACCATTTACACCGATCACAAGAGTCTCCAGCACATATTTGAACAGAAGGAGCTAAATATGAGACAATGTCGTTGGGTCGAGTTGTTAAACGACTATGACTGTACGATCAAGTATCATCCGGGCAAGGCCAATGTAGTAGCAGACGCCCTGAGTCGGAAGGAAACACCCAAGCCAAGACGAGTTCGAGCATTGCAACTCACCATTCACACTGGTTTACCCGACCAGATCCGCAATGCTCAACTTGAGGCGTTAAAAGACAAGAACCTGAAAGCCGAGTCGCTACGAGGCATGGAGAAGCAATTGGAAACCAAGCCTGACGGAATCCGCTACTTCATGGATCGAACATGGATTCCTCGTATGGAAACCTACGAGAACTGGTAATGGACGAAGCTCACAAATCACGGTACTCAATCCACCCAGGTTCGGACAAAATGTATCACGATCTCAAAGTCCTTTACTGGTGGCCGAATATGAAAGCTGACATTGCCACATACGTAAGCAGATGCCTAACCTGTTCTAAGGTTAAGGTGGAGTATCAACGACCGTCTGGTTTACTCCAACAGCAAGAAATACCAGTATGGAAGTGGGAGCAGATATCTATGGACTTCATCACGAAACTTCCTTGAACTCCCAGCGGATGCGACACCATTTGGGTGATCGTGGATCGCTTGATGAAATCCGCACACTTCCTGGCAATCTGGGAGACTGATCGTATGGAAAAGTTAACTCGTATCTACCTAAGGGAAGTAGTCTCTCGGCACGGTGTGCCGATTTCTATTATCTCTGATCGTGACGCTCGATTCACTTCACACTTCTGGCAGTCTTTGCAACGAGCATTGGGGACGCGGTTGGATATGAGCACCGCGTATCACCCTCAAACCGATGGCCAGAGCGAGCGAACGATCCAGACTTTAGAAGACATGTTACGTGCCTGCGTCATAGATTTCGGCAGCAGTTGGGAAACTCACTTACCGCTAGTTGAGTTTTCTTACAACAATAGCTATCACACATCGATCAAAGCTGCCCCATTTAAGGCACTGTATGGGCGTAAGTGCCGATCACCTATCTGTTGGGAGGAAGTTGGAGAAAGTCAACTCACCGGCCCTGAACTCGTGCAAGAGACGACTGAGAAGATCGTGCAGATCCGTAACCGTATGCAGCAGCCCGTGACCGACAGAAAAGTTACGCTGATAAGCGTCGCCGACCGTTGAAATTCCAAATAGGTGACAAGGTGCTTTTGAAAGTATCACCTTGGAAGGGTGTGATTCGTTTCGGGAAACGTGGGAAACTAAGCCCTAGGTACGTTGGACCGTTTGAGGTTGTCAAACGGGTTGGTCCCGTGGCCTATCAGTTGAACCTACCCGAAGAACTCCGTGGAGTACACGATGTGTTCCACGTCTCCAACTTGAGGAAATGCCTTGCAGACGAGACTCTTATCGTTCCGTTAGACGAGATACATGTGGATGAACAACTATATTTCGTCGAGGAACCAGTGGAAGTCATGGATCGACAAGTCAAGACGCTCAAACATAGTCGTATCCCTATCGTCAAGGTTCGTTGGAACTCAAAGCGTGGACCAGAGTTTACCTGGGAAAGCGAGGATCAGATGAAGAAGAAGTACCCGCAACTGTTCCAAGATCAGGCATCTACCTCTTAGAATACGCAGCAACTCTATTCAACAGGCGTCACAAACCGAGAGCCTTGTACTTCCCGTAGAACCTCGTAACATGATGTGCTAATTTTTGGGATGAAAATTCCTGCAACAAGGGGATGATGTGACACCCCGTAATTCCAGGTTAACACTATCCAAACCACTGTCGTTATCGTTGGCACATACTCGTTAATACTCGAAACGTATACAAACACCGCCACCGACATCGTTAAATAAGTAATGATAAAATACTAACACGGGTGTTTGTAGAGGATTCACATAAACGGGATTTCCTAAGGAATCCTCTTAATTAACATAGCTCGCTCATCTACGTCGTCATCAACCGAAACCAAATTGGGAACACGGGACCTAAGTACAGGGACTAAACTTGACAATTGCCAAACTGGGGCTGGGTATAAATACCCATCCACCAGCCAAACACACCACAATCTGCTCTCTTCTCTTCAATCGCCTTCATCTTCACCATTTCTTCATCCAAGCACCAAAATCACCCCGATTGAGCTCGTTTTCGTCGATTAGACCACGCAACAGCTGAGAAATCACGTTCCCAGCAGGTAGGCGACCCTGCACATCCGTTTTATTGCTCGTTTCTCTGCTGCAAATTTGGGGTTCGGGTGTTCGGGTTCAACCCGAATGCATGTGGTCGTGGGGGTGCGTGTGAGGTCAATCAGCATGTGCATTTCACTTAGACATGTTAGGAGAGTGTTTCTGGAAGTCTTGATGGTGTGAAAACCGAGCACGGGACAGCCGAAGGCTGTTCAACCCGTCCAGCAGTCGCGATCTGCTGCTGTCCGCGACTGGGCCAGTCATGCGACTGAGTCATGCGACTGGGTCCCTCGTGCGACTGAGTGGTGCGACTGGGGTGAATCGTGCGAATGAGTCCATACGTATGTGCGTGACGTGCGAATGGATGCATGCGATTGAGAGTGTGTGCGATTGAGTCAACCGGATGAAATGTGTGCGACTGAGTACCACCCGACTGAAGGTCCAATCGCACGAATGAAGGTTCAGTCATGCGATTGGTTGTTGAGTCGGGTAAGTGGGTGATGTGTGGTACGATTGAATGCTAAGTCATACGAGTGAGGGTTCAACCGTACGAATGAGGTTGATTCGCACGATTGAATGCCCATTCGTGCGAATGAAGTGTCCAGTCGTGCGTCTAGCCTTGACATGCGATTGGAGTCATTGTGAGTGAATTCGCCTTGTGTGCGGTGTGCCTATCATGTGATGATATGGTAACAATCAATAAAGTGTCATTTCTTGACCACAAAGATTAAAGTCAACGCAATCAACAAGCACATACTTTTACGATCTAAAACAACCTAACTGTTTAAAACTAACGACAACCCGTTTGGGATCTACATAAGGTTTGATATGCGTATGCCTGCATGTGTGTATGTGTGTCACCCACGACCGAACCAGTGCGACCCGACCCGACTAAACATGTCTATTAACGCTAAACACAACATTAACGCTTAACATAACTGTCAATAGATGTTTGACAGCGCATCGTAAACAACACTTGGGAGACTTTCATCCTACGTACTTACTACATCATCAGTGAGTTTCACGGCCCCTGTTTTACTCTCTTTCCTTTTTGGGGGAGAAGACATGAAAACAGACTTACATAAATGGTTGTAGCATTATTGATATCGCTTGTTATGTTAGTGCAAACACACAACATGTCCTGACACACTCGAACCGTTAGTAATGGGATTAGCAAGGTAATTTTGAGTAGTACTACTGGGTCTGACAAACCCCGCCCGGGCTAGTCGCGCTAGCTTGATTGGAGGTCAAACGGGTGCTTGATTGACCTAACATTTGTCACGGTCTTGTGAGACGTGGCGGGGATACAACAAACACATATAGGACGTAAACAGTCAGCTTCGGTTCGAAACGCTAAGTAACAAGAACGTAGGCTAGCTACCTAACGATATGCTCTATATACTAAACCATTGAAACGCAAACCATTGAACGCTTATGAACACATTTCTTGTTGATTAAACCTGTGAACTCACCAACTTTATGTTGAGATATTTTAGCATGTTTTCTCAGGTCACAGGAACGCATAAGCTCATGATGCACGCTAAGGAAACGCACTCAGGACATGCATTCATCTATTTTATTTTCAGCATTGAACATTTTATCTAAACATGGCTATTGTAACTGTACTGTAATGGATTTACTAATTATGTACACGCTTCCGCACTATTGTAAACTTTGTTTATGTTCTTTTGAATGAAGTCAAATGTTTACTATAAATTCATATAGTGTCGTTCGATATGACTGTGTCTGAGATCCTGGTATGTCACACACCTAACGGTAAAACCCCGTTCGTGGAAATTGAGGGTGTGACAATTGTGATGCGTCTTCAAGCAATGGTACCAATCCTTTCTACAATTAAGAACCTCGAAGTATGATGCAATTACGATATATGTCAAATGGCTAGCGATTCAAACAAAGGTCGTTGCAAGTTTTGCAATAAGTTTTTCAAAAAAGATGCAAACACAACCTTGAAAAAACATATGGCGAATAAATATTGTAAGGCGTTGTAAGGTGAACCGTCTCGAGGTAAGCATCAATGACAAGCGAAGTAAATATTTGGGCTTATAACGTTGATGCGGTTCGGGAGCAAATGGCGCATTTTGTAACTCAAGAAAGCTTGTCATTCAAACATTTTGAAAAAGAACGTTTCACTCGACTCATTCAACGAACACTTCAACCATGTTAACTAATGTAAGTCGTGTTACTTTTCGAATATATTGTTTAAAAATATGGAAAAAAGCTAAAAAAGAATTAATATCTTATTTTGAAAATTTACAAATCGGTGTTAAGTTACTAGTGATGTTTGGTCGACTTCTCACGGTTCACCGGACTCGTACATTTATGTCACCGCCCATTGGGTTGAACCCGACTTGTGGTAAATGATGAAACGTACGATTGCGTTTTAATTGTTTGATTATCCTCACACCGATGAAAAATATTTTTTTACCTTATTAACAAAGTTATTAAAACCTATAAATTGGAAAACAAAATTTTGTCTATACATTTTGATAATACGTCAAATACTAAGCTTGCGATAGAACATTTAAAATTAAAATATAAGCCAATTTGTGACGTTGTGTTTTTCATAGTCGATTTGTTGTGCACATCATAAATTTAGCCGTTCAAGACGGTTTAAAAATAATTGAACCAACAAAAGATGCATTTAAAAGAATGTTACGTGACATATTTAGCATTAACCAAAGATCTAGGAAGTATTGTGTAACACTCAAAACTTTGTCAAAATAAAAGAGGAATAAAAGTGTTTTTCATAAAATGAGAAGAACCTAAAGTAGAAGGGGTTAAAGTATAAAATAGTACAACAACCTATTATTTTAATATATATGGGGATATGGCCGCCCATATTACACATCCCATCTGCTTTCTTTCGATCAAAAGAAGAAAAGAGAAAACTGAAGAACTTTCTCTCGGTTTTAAGAAGAACAAGAGGTTGTTCTTGACTTAGGTAAGTATTTTTCGCATAATTGGTTCGGTTTTAGTTGTGTTTTGGCTAAGAAACCGAAGGTATATGTTCTTATGTGTTTTTGTGTGTGTTCGGGTATGTGTGTGGTGGATTTCTAGGTGTTTGAATTCTTTGGAAAGTTCAAGACTTGGATTTGAGGCTTGAGAGTAGCAAAGTTGAGTTCTAGACCCCGTCATTTTATATGTTTTTACACTTTTGGGGCTGAAAATGTATGTAAAACAATTTTTACAAAAGTTATTTGAACACCCGTATGTAACCATGCATGTATGTTGATATTTTATGATTTTATGTGTTAGTTTATGCTTAGAATAGAAGGATTTAACTTAGACTAGGCTAGTATGATGTTTTGGGACTGGAAATAATATAGAAACACTCAACAGGTTGCCCAACCGTCTAAACAGTACCCCAACCGCCAAAATTTGCCTTAGAAAGTTCTCAAGTCCGCCAATACGCCTAAACAGGGCCCAACCGCCCAAACAGTGTCCCAACCCTCTAGAAAATGCCTTAGAATTTCTAAGTGTAACCCCATGCGCGTGAACAGTAGCCCATGCGTCTAAGATTTAGACTCAGACGCCTAAGTATGGATCAAACGTCGAAATAGTGCCCATGCGTCTGAGATGGTCCAAACGCATAAGTGCTAAAACGTCCAAATAGTGCCTATGCGTCCGAGATGGCCCAAACGCCTAAGTGTAGAGACGCCCAAATAGTACCCATGCACCTAAACAGGCCTCATGCGCATGCATAGTGCTTATGCGCCTAGCACACTTAGAACATTTTCTAAAATTTTAAGAAAAACAGAATCATTAGAGTTTGATCTATGTTTGACTTTAGGGTTTTTAATTGCTATATTATTGCATTATTATAAGTTGTTCCTATAATCATAGTAATTACCATTGTGTGACTTATGTGGTGTGTTTATGATCATAAATTCAAGTATTATCCTTAAAAAAGTGAAAGAGTAATGATAAAGAGAAGAGGAACTTAATTAAAATGTAAAAAATCTTGCAAGATATAGAAGGTGCACGACCATGTTGTCGTTAGTTCAACTGTGATGCAGGTTAGCTACCCCAAAAGATGCATACAGGGCCAATCAATTGAGTTTGGCGGACCTTTGCAGCATACCCTAGGTGACTGGATCAGCCTTGTGTACAGAGATCATAGCCCATTGAGAGACCAGAGCCCCAACACCAGTTTCCCCGCGTATATAATTTAGGGTATTGCTCATTGGTCCACATAGACAGTGAAAAATAAAGTTAAAAGAGTACGAAATGAACAAAGGCATACAGTAAAGAAAGAAAGCATTACCTTGTTGTATAGTTAATACGTGCTCACGTATAAGAGTAAGAGATGTATTTTTAGAAAAAGAGTATTTTCATATATATACATTACAAGAGATATTTTAATACTTTTAAACTAGAACTCACTCAGCAAAGCTGACTTTTATACATTTTCAGTTGGCAGGTAATCATTGCTGAGGATGGCACGAGGGTGAAGCTACTCGGCAGGGAAAGACTGACATCCATCCCTATGTTATGAAATTGTTGTTTTGTAATGTAATTAAACAATCTTCTGTAACTTGAACATTATTGTATTGCTTAACAACAGTATCTTTTAATAATAGAGAATGGTTTTTGCTAACGTAATTCCGCTGTTTTTTTAATGAAATGTGTATTAATATGTTTTATGTGCAATGAATGACCAACTGTGAGGTGTCCGGGAACGGGGCCTTACATATCGCAAGTTTCATAAAGACGCAAATTTCAAATGTTTAGGCCCGAATTGGGACGTATCTATACGATGGAATTCAACTTGTAACATGTATAAAAAGGCTATTGAGAAAAAAGAAAGTTTAATAGTTTTTCATAATATTTTGATGAGTCATGGAAAGGCTTTGACTTACCATTCATCGGGTTGCGCTATTATTGAAGAAATAAGAAGAATGATTCATGTTTTCAAAACCGCAACTATTTGTCTTTCTGGAGTTTATTATTCGATGAGTCCATTAGTACTTAATCGACTTTACTTAATGTATTCAAAATTAAATGAGTTGTCATCGGGTTGGGCTACATGCGCCGTTGCCTTAAGCCCTTGCTTAAATACTTCGGGGGTTGAAATTTTACTTCATAAAATTACTCTTGATTTGGTTTTAGATGAAGAAGACCCATTTTATGGTCAAAGTTTAAAAGTTAATTTTAACCAACATTTATCAAACATGTTTGATGTTTATTTATCAAGACCCATTTGATGTTTCACCAGATGTTAATAAATAAATATCAAACATTCATGAGTCAATGAGGCATACGACACATGGTAAAAGTTCAAATGATCTAATGTTTGCTTTGTATATGTGACATCTGTCACCAAAGGTCCGTCTATTGACGTAATCTGTTAACTTTCGTTGTCGGTTATCCCTCACCTTTATAGCCCATCTATGTGGATATTATGCCTGTTTGCTTGTTTGGTTAACCTTATGCGTGTGCTATCATTGCCTTAATTATTATCAACTTAAAATGTTTTCCAAGATTTGCCCCGTTATCATTAAACACACCGTTTTTATAAGTACATAATGTCACAAATAAAACCATTTTTAAATTATAAATATTATTAATAACATTTTATCATTAGTAAAACAAGACTAATTAATAACATTTTCAACTAAAACAAAATTTAGGAACTCGGGGCAAAGTGTAGGGACTAAAAGTGACATTTTGCAAACTTGGGATGGGTACAAAAACCCCCCACATTCCGAGCCATTCTTCATCATCTTCATCTTCTCCTCTTTTTCACATTCTTCACCATTTTAGCACCAAAACCGCCCCTTTTCTCACGTTTTCACCGTCAAATCTTGGTTATCTTCGCAAATACTCACTTCTAGCAGGTAGATAACTTTGTTTGACCCGTTTCTTGCTCGATTTCACTTCTGCGTTTTTCTAGGGTTTTGGGTGCTCGGGTTCATCCGAGCACATGAGGTCGTGTAGGCTTGCATGTTGCGTTTCTGAGTGTGCTTCTTGTTTAGACATGTTAGAATAGGTATTCTGGAAGTTTTTGGGGTGTAAAACGAGTGCACGGAGCAGCTGGAGACTGCTCTGCACTCGACAGTCGCTAATCTGCTGTTCATCGCGACTGGGTCTGTTCACGTGACTGAGCCGTGCGATTGGGCGAATCGCATGACTGAGTCATGCGTATGGGTGTGTCGTGCGACTGGGGTAAGTCGTACGACTGGGTCATGCGCCTGGGTGTGTGCGATTAAATGTGTATGCGATTGAGTCAGTGCGAATGAGATTGTGTGCGATTGTGCGTGAGTCGCACGACTGAAAGGCCAGTCGCACGAATGAATGTTCAATCGCACGAATGAAGCTGATTCGTGCGAATGAAGGTTCAATCGTGTGTATGTAGGTTGAGTCATGCGATTGGGTCTTGCATGGTACGACTGAATGCTTAGTCGCATGAATGAAGGTTCAATCGTACGAATGAAGCTGATTCGTACGACTGAAGGTCCATTCGTGCAAAAGGAGGGTTGAGTCGTGCGTCCGGTCCTGTTGTGTGACTGATGATGTGTGTGTG
>CM044015.1:54666162-54668662 GCA_024085815.1 Flaveria linearis | reverse complement strand
CGCCTTCTCGCTCTTGATCAATATGGTTACAAGATCATTATATAATACCTAAAACTAACACAACCATGTTTGCAGAGAAAGCAATAGATACATACCAGAGATATGACAACATCTCTCATTTTCCCATTCATCTCTGTGTACACCTAACAACATATCCAACAATAAATTAGCACAGAATATCTCAAGAAATTAACATGTAAAGAAAAGAATTAAGATCATCAAATACAATGCTTCAAGTCAAGCAGATGTTATTTTTGATTCCTGAAAATTTGATCTTTTTTCAATAACTTCCTGTAATACCAGATCACGGAAACAAGCAAGTCCAATTCGTTTAGTGACAGAAGAGAACGATGAGTGATAAAGTAGCGATAAAGGTAGTAGAAAATCGTGAAAGCCACCAAATCATGACTCTATAATTTGATCATCTTCTCACAAGCTCCCTAAGCATGAACTCATCTTGTTTCTCTCTTAAAGAAGGTAACACCTGCAAATGTATAATCTTAGCATTTGTAGATGAAAGACTTTCAAAAAAGAAAGGCGACTCTACCAACAAGATTCGAAAGTGAAAGTAAAGGTAAGAAAACACAACCATTATAGTAAATAAAACAAACCTACATTATTCAACCAACCCTAGATATGCCTCATGCACCTACAGATAATTATATATAAAAAAAAAAAAAAACCAGTTCCATACCACTCTGCAGCTACAGTTCAGCACAAGAAAAGTAAACCCTAATAACATGCATACAAAAGCATATGCATAAGAAATAAATGCTTTTATAACTATTGTTTTATCTTAGTTTAAGGCAAGGTTGTTCTTGTGACATCAATTGCATCATTATTTGCATCAATGTGAGGTGAATATCAACAAATATGATCATCCAATAACTGATCATCAACATGTTAGTGCATTTTCAATTTGTAGCTATTGAACCTTAATATATCATTATATTGACTTACTTAAATTATAATGACTAATGCAATTAAAATGCTTTTGTAACAATCAATCATTTGTAAGGTCCATTGCTTTAGCCGTCTTCATGAGAAAGTAGTCATCGCTCTAGCTTGATTCTTAAAAATAACTTATTTCTTCTAACATTATTAGCTGTCAAATATAACCACACCCAAAATAACACTAAACAAAAAGTGCTTTAAATAATTATCCAGCAGAATAATGAGGTTATGTCAAAACACCACTCCGCAAATTACCATGACAGCTTCACAACTAACAAATCTATATAACTAAGAAGAATATTAACTGTACAAAACACCTACAAAATCAGCATTAACAAAGAAACCTATAAAAACAGAGAATCTATACAAATATGTAATCAAACTCATAAACAGTTAAACACATACAAACAAATGAATATCATTGAAAAAACAATGAAAGAACTCACAGAAACCTTATCAGGATAGAAAACATTCATCAATTTTATTTGATTACTTCATATAATGATTTCAAATCAAAGACCTTATCACTTATATAATGAATAAGCAAGAAAACACCTCATAGCTTATATAAAAAAATTAATAAACACTCCACTCAAAATTAATATTAGTATTATCCCTGTAAAATAAGAAAAAATTAAAGGAGTTAAAGAATAGTAGAATACGTGTGATAGAGCTGCAAAGGTACCAAAGGAATTCCGCCACGAAACCTTAACCTCAACCTTTAAAACGGAAAAACTTGAATTGTTTACGGTTTTTAAAATTTGATTAAACCTTTAAACAATTAAATTTGAACATCATAACTTACATAACCAATGAACTTAATTTAACAGATCAATTCAGCACTCAGATCAACAAAAATCTTATTCAAACACACATATAATCTTCAAATCAAATAATCATAATTTCAACATAAGCAATCCATAGAAGTCATCAATAATAAAAATCCTAAGACCTCAATACCCACTATCGCAATTCAGTCTCCCATTAAAATCAACAACCCCTGCAAGGTTAATACAATTTCAATAGCATATAGGTAATAACAGTAACTGACCTATAAAGATCTCACTGTTTAGAAGATTTTTGGTCATAGGTGAAATCTAAAGGAGAATAGATGCGTGAGGTGATCATGGCTCCAGAAGCACCCTAAATACGAAGACAACAACCAATTTCTTGACCAGCAGGTCACCATTTCGCACCATTTCGCATTAGATTACACTTTTTATTGTTATATAGTAGTAATTTGTGCAAGTTCATTTTTATTCCCAGCAATGAGGATTTTTATTATAAAAAATTTCCAGCTTGCAAGAAGTTTCTACACATCAATATTAAAAAAAATCATAAGCCATTTCAAAATTTTCTTATAAATTTGTAGTACAAATGTCTTTCGAAAGTTAAATTACAAGTTAATACTTTTCATGTAAAGTGTTTTAAAAAAAAGTTTGTGACTTTGTGCACGTTCATTTTTATATCTAGCAAAGTAATATTTTTACTATAAAAGAGTATACGGTTTACAATAATTTTCTACATATCAACGTCGAAAAAGGAT